>AWUE01016550.1:0-26830 GCA_001974825.2 Corchorus olitorius
CGTACATATATAACTTTAATACTTTTTTAGCAACTGAGTATTGTAAATTTGATAAAATCGATTTTTTATTAAATTATTACCAAAATTACTTATAATTAGATATTATTGGATTTGTTGGTAAATTTAAAACTTTATTCATAACTACATAGCTTTTTAGGTAACTTTGTAGTCTAAATTTGATAGCCTCCATTGTTGACGAAATTGTTACCAAATTTTTTTAAGAGGATACAATATTCAGTTCAGATCTCATTATAATAATCAGTTAATTTCATTTATGTCCAATCATCTAAATGAGAAACCAAACAACAAACTATAATAATAACTAGCGTAAAAACAAACTATTAAACTAACATAAATTTGGATAAAATCCATATACTAGGACTTGAACCAATATCTCATGGTTCATGGACTATAAACTCACCAATCAAGCTATAACTTGGATGAAATTGTTACAAAATTTATTCACAATAAAAATTTATTGAATTTATTGGTATATGTATAATGTTTTTGATAAAATATCTATTGTCAGTAACTAATTGCTGTCAATTTGATAACTTCCTATTATTGCTATAAAGTTAACAAAGTTACTTATAAAAAAAAAAAATGTATCCTAATCATTTTTAAGGATTTAGAAAACTTTAATCGTTTAAAAACTTATATTTTATATTATATATAATATGTAACCTAAAATCAATTTTAATCAAATTTGATCCCACGTGTGGAACACGTGGCAAAAGACTAGTATCTCTAAAAAAGGTATAGGTGAATATGATCTTGTCTTTGATCAAAAACATTAGTATATATTTTCGTTTTTGTTATTTTTGCCTCTATTGATTATTTGGGGTTCCCGCGTAACGCATTTCTTTTTGCTCATGTTTAGGAGCACTATATATCCTTTGGGTGTTGTTGGAGACAATTTGTTGTTGATGAGATCTTGGTGCTGGTAGCATTTGTTATTGCTGGATGTATATATATCGTTCCTGTACCCAAAAAACAATCAATTTAGTCCATGTACTTGCTAAATTGGGTTAATTTAGTCCAATTGTTAAACATTTGGTTCAACTTTTAATTAAACATTTGAACATTTATATTTCGCTTTTATCATGATTGTGGAGGCCAATTCTAGAACTGCTCAACTTGACTAGCTAGTGTATATATATAGCAAGTTAATTAACTTATAGCTACCATTCAACGTAGTAATAGTAATACAAAGTTACAAATTAAACTACTCCATATCACGTTATATATATCTTCCGGCCCTTTTCCTCCTTAACCAACCAATATTTTCTTGTCACGTACCTAAAAAAACCAATATTTTCTTATCTCTTTCTCATACTCCCCATTCCATTGTTCTCCAACAATCATGGAAATCTCTTGGGAGCAAAGTGTAAGGTATTCTATAAACACTATTTACCTTCTCTTTTCTGCTTACTTAGTCTTTGTTATGCAGCTTGGCTTTGCCATGCTCTGTGCTGGTTCAGTCAGGGCCAAGAATGCCATGAACATTATGCTCACAAATGTTGTAGATGCGGTTGTTGGCAGCATTTCTTACTATCTCTTTGGCTTTGCTTTTGCTTTTGGCGATAGCTCCAACCCTTTTATTGGCACAAATTTCTTTGCTCTGAAAGATATTCCAAATGCTTCATATGACTACTCTTTCTTCCTTTTCCAATGGGCTTTTGCTATTGCTGTTGCTGGAATTACAAGCGGCTCCATAGCTGAGAGAACCCAATTCAGTGCTTACCTTGTTTTCTCCTTTTTCCTCAGTGGGTTCGTTTATCCTGTTGTGGTTCATTGGGTTTGGTCATCAGGCGGTTGGCTCAGTTCAAGTAGTTCAAGCAATTTGATGTTTGGTTCTGGTGCCATTGATTTTGCAGGGAGTGGGGTGGTGCATTTGGTTGGTGCGGTTGCTGGGTTTTGGGGTTCATTCATAGAAGGGCCAAGAGTGGGCCGGTTCGATGCATTTGGCAAGCCTATGCCAATGCGTGGCCATAATGCAACTCTAGTGGTTCTTGGAACTTTTTTGTTGTGGTTTGGATGGTTTGGGTTCAATCCAGGCTCATTTGATAAGATTCTTGTGGCCTATCCTAGCACAACCGATCAAGGTAATTGGACAGCCATTGGCCGGACGGCGGTTACAACCACCTTAGCCGGATCGACGGCCGGAATAGTAACGTTGTTCGGTCGAAGGTTACTAGTAGGCCATTGGGATGCACTAGATGTATGCAATGGGTTGATAGGCGGGTTCGTTGCAATCACATCAGGCTGCTCAGTGGTCGAGCCCTGGGCCGCTATTGTATGTGGGTTTTGTGCAGCTTGGGTCTTGATCGGGCTGAATATCCTAGCAGTAAAATTGAATTTTGATGACCCATTAGAAGCTACACAATTGCATGGGGGATGTGGTGCTTGGGGTTTGATTTTTACTGGATTGTTTGCAAAAGAGGAGTTTGTGATTCAAGCCTATAACTCCGGAGTAAGCGGGGTGGTTCGGCCCTACGGCCTTATCATGGGAGGAGGCTGGGGATTGCTTGTCTGCCAAGTGATTGAGGTTTTGGTGATAGTGACTTGGGTTACTGTCACAATGGGACCAGTTTTCTATGCTCTTCATCAACTAGGAATTCTAAGGATTCCCATTGATGAGGAAATTGCAGGACTAGATATTTCCAGCCATGGAGGATATGCTTATAATGCTCATCAGGAAGAAAATCAGCCTCGTTTCTATGCAGATTATATGAGAATGCAAGAGCAATCATAAGCTGCCTCCCTCCTGCATTTTATTTGTTTAAGTTTTCAATGATTCATTAGTATTATTGGATCTATCAACTTGATTTATTTAAGGTGTAATTAGTACTAATATGTTCGAAATCTAAGTTAATAGCAGCATGCTTTTTGGTACTCAACATTAACAGGAAACAGCAAGAAAGTATTTACATTTCAAAATGGTAGTATCATATTCATATAGATATACAGCCATGATAGTTATATACAGGCAATTATCATGCCTTGTAATAAAGTGCTTACCTAACATGAACATCATAAGGAACAAATACATCATCTGGGACTATGAGAGGCAATTTATCAATGTACATGAAGAGCCTCTTACAGTTCTCTCTCACAATGGAGGATAAATCAACAATATCACTCTTATCCGTAAAAATCCAAAGGTCACCAGAGTTGACCCTTTTCAAACTGTCCCGACAAAAGGGACATGATTGAGACCGGCCACGCCTGAAAGTAAAAGAAAATATAACAGCATAAGGTCATTTACAGAGGAAGAGCGGGACATGAATCATGAACCAATAACAGAACGCAAAGATTGACCTTAAAATGCAGTAAAACTGGCTAGTCACCATCTTGAATGGTAACCGCCCCAACCTATATTACTATTGCTGAAAAATAAACGAGTTCAACCCAAAAATGTAGGATACACACCACCGTGAATCAAAATAACAGTTCCAACTGATAGAGCAAGAACATCATGTGGCTCTATATACTAGCAAAACACTGTCAATTGTGATCTGAGAAAAGAAACAACTTACCAATCTCGATAACACTTCAAACATAGAGAATGGCTGCAATTAGGCAATACTACCATGCTGTTCATCTCCATGCAAATCCCACACTCCTCTTCCCTTTCTAAGTCAATTTCAGAGAGCTTCCCTCTTTCAAATTCATCCTTCCTCCGGAACCTCATGGTACATGCTTCTTTCTGTTTCCTATCTTCCAAATCAGTGATACCTCTTTGAAGTTGCAATAAAGAAGGAAATATCACAGCTGTTTACCAGAGACAATATAGTGAGACAGATTTCTAACTTCACTTGAGCTAAACAATGTAGTCAGCACTCCGCACAAACAGTTAAAACAAAAGCAGAGAGAAAGCAAGAATAAGCAATTCTAAGAAAAGTTTTGACTTCTCGAAATTTCACTCACCATAAAATTCTCTAATGCTGGCTTTCCTCTCATAAACAGACATAGTGGTCTTGCCATCAGCATAGGTCTGCATCGATACACCAATTGTCACATCTCAATTGTAAGATGGAAAACAAACAGAACAATTCTTAGGGCAAAAGAAAATATTGCTGAAAATTGTATATTGGAAAGAAATATACCATATAGATAAGTACTCTGAGTAAACCAAGGGCACCAGCAAGTTGACAATCAGTCCACTGAACAAGGAAAAGGAAAAACTGGGCCGCTGGACTGTAGGACAGTCTCATTTGAAGCCGAGCTCCATCTTTGTCCCTCGGATAATCTAAGGCCCTGAAATCAGACGAGCAAAAGCAGGCAAAAGTACATTGTCATAAATCATGCAGTGCCGATGATGAAGCAACAAAGAATTTCAAATAGAGTACCTTCACACATAATTTTTGACATTAGCATGGATTAATGATATCTCAGTCATTCAATTATTCCCCGTCAATTACAGAGACTACAACTTAGGAAAATGATCACTAATTCATCAATTACTACATATATAGGAGGAATTCCTCCATTGTCTTGCTAGATACCAGCTGTTTTACATTCTTGCAATGGTCTTCACCATATAAAACAGAAGTCCAGCTCTCACTATAATGAAACATAATGCACTAATACCATCCCAAAAAGGCAAAAACTAGAGTCTATTGTCAGTGTCGGCTGTCTAAAAAACGAAAAGAAAAGAAGCTTAGCTTAGATCACTAAGATTAGAGGGATACCCTTTATTCAGCTCTTTTTGATTGATGGGTTAGAATTATGCTTCATTTATTTAAATAGTTATGCCATCAAAAACAACACAGAGAAACGCTTCCTTCCTATAATCTAGTGACCAATTTCTTCAATTCATAATGCAACTTCTTTCTTAGACACGAGACAAGGTGACATTTTAGATTACAAAAGTGTAAAAAAGGATTTCACCTTTGACTGATTGTTCCTATTTTATTTTATGCAGTAATAATAGAATGTTCAGAACTTCAATAATCTGCTGAGAATCTAACATTGTCGAACACGGAAGTATTGAAACAATAAAGTCAACAAACATAGGAGAAAAGCCCATAAAATTTTGACTCAAAGTTTGGTCCTTTTCCTCAAGTAGATTTTTTTCCCAAAATATATATGCTTGATTTTAAAAGAAAAGAGCCGCCTTTTTCTAAAAATTGATTTGCAAGTCAAGCAGAGCTTTAGCAATCAAAATTCAAAGGAAAAATATAAGAGAAAAATCACCCAGAATAAAACAGAGAATCAAAAGAAAACGCAATCAAATGAAAAGAGAAAAGAGATATACAGAGTATTAGCGTGTTGAATATCAGCTTCGAGCGCTTTGAGTGAATCCTTGAAAGACGACTTTCCCATGACCCGGTATTTTCCCGGAAAATTATTCCCATCAAACAAACAGAACAGAAAAAATCAGGGAGCTAAAGAGAAGCCCAAAGAAGTTTTACCCTCAAAAGAATTTCTTCAACTCCAAATATACCCCCAATTATCCAAAACAAACAAAACAGAAATAAATTTGGTATTATTGTAATTTCGACAAAAACCTCGTAACCAGCGACGAACTTAACTGCACTCTCCAAACACTTCAGTTACGACTTCTTAAAGCAAAGAGAGAACCTTTCTGAAATTACCATGTTGTCCTTACTCGATCCTAATCGGTTTGGATTGTCTGTTGTCAGGCACTCAGGCTTTTGCTGATTTTCTGTTTTAAAATATCCAATGACGTGTAAGTAAAAGACAAGATGGAATGATCTCATGCCCCTGGTTGATGACGTGGCGAAATCCTATTGGGAAGATAAATGGAATGGCTTGCAGCTGTCAGTAGAGAATCTACTAAACCTTGCGGCGGCGCCTAAAGTTTTAATAAACCAGAAACCTGTTGAATAAAATGGTGTACCTCTTGGATTAGATTATCCAAAGTGTAATTTCTGAATTAATAATCTTAATTAGGGTAGGTCTTAATTATGGGCTTTTCGGATAAGATGTTATCTGTGCACTGTCCTGCTGCTCTGATTTTTTATGGTAACTTAAGATGAATTATTGATGAAAAATCTTACATACTGAAATGGGAAAGTACTATACCTCCTTAATTTTCAATAATTTCATATCTTAATTGAGATTTTCCTATTAAGAGCTTATCAATTAGATCTTCATTACTTCAATTAGATTTAGGATTGGTTTAAAAATGAGCAAATCAGCTTTGGTTTGTCTAAGTAAACTCTTTTTCCCCAAAATAGAAGGTAAGACTTACTTTTTCCTTTTCATTTATAGAAAAACAAAATTGCAACTTTTACAAGTAGTAATAATTCTTATCCTAACTTTTTAACACTATAAAAATGGAAAATTTTAACCCAAGATTTGCATGTTCTCTTGTGTTATTTGGGTTCAATTCATTTTTATCATTTCCATTCACAATTATGGTGAGATGTACTATTTAACTATATAAATTAATTATTAAATGGATAAGCTAAAAAAATATATACATATTCGTGAAAGAAATAGGGAATTCGTGGATCTACATGATTAGTGTGTATATGAATGGATAAGGTCAAGTTGCCACAAGCTTAGCTGCATGTTGGCATGGTTGATGTATCTTTTGTCCCTTCATTATTGGTTTGGGTCTTTTCTAATGTTTTGAACAATGCCAACTCCTAGGCAAGAATGATTAATCCAAATGAAAAGTCAACCAATTTTGATATTTTTGGAAAAAATATCTATGGACTGTTTCATGATAATGAGTTCAGAATTTCTTACCTTAATTTATTAATTTATATATTGATTGATGGTGATTTGATTAATGAATTGGTTTTGTTGTTGGTACTTTTTATTATTACTAGTAAGTAAGTTTGAACTAACAAGGGTTGATTTAAGTGGTAAGCAATTTGTTTTAGTTTGATCAGATATTAAGTTTGAGACATTGCACACATAGTTATCCCGTTGGTAGACTTATTCACTAAATTCAAGTGTGCAACACGCAAATCTGAATTAATCAGAACAATCAAAGCAAAACCCTTGATATTGGATGGGAAATATTAAAAAAAAAAAAGTAGTTAGAAGAAAGGGACTCTTCATCCCAACAAACAAAAATGCTAAACAAAATTTTATTCGTAACTGCCAAAAGAAACAATATTTTATTGGTGACGTTGGGCTTGGGGGAAGTAGTCGTGGGCTTTGTGACCCAAAATTTTCATCAATAAAGTTATATTTTAGTCGGGTTGGGTAAAATGATGCATATGGCAATCCGTTGGACCACTGGGGACGATCCATCCGCAAAATCATCATCCCCATCGAGCTCGCCCATATCTTATCAGATGATCATCTGGTTTTTATTGCAGAAAGAAGACCTACAGTTGAAAGTGTGTGTTTATTGGCGACAATCAGGATAACAGTCTCAGGTTTTGCAAGAGCAACAAGTTACTGGGAAAACATAACACATCTAGTTGTTGGTTATTGTCATCTGTCTGGACGTCCCTACACTGAAAAAATGATAGAGCAGATTGGCAGAAGCTACCCTCAACTTATAACGCTCGAATTCTTTAGCCGTAATCCTATCGACTTTGATCTAGACATGAAGATTGCACAAGTTATAGCCACGAGTCTGCCCAAATTGACAACTTTAAGCTTTAAAAGGGTCAACTTATTATATAAACAAGCTGTCATATTTCTCTTCAACCATTGCCCTGAGTTAAGGGTTATTCATTGTTGTGATTGTTCCCTTAGCGCCTCCTGGGTGAGTCCTACTCCTACTCGTACCGGCTACCTTATGGGAACAAGTTCTTCACAGTTCACAGGTCTTGGCAGACAAACAAGGGATTGGCAAGTTTGAGTTCAATTGGGCCAAGAAGTTGAAAGGGAAGTTTTTCTTTCCCTGTTCTGTTATCAGCAACCTTACTTTACTTGGAAGGAAAGGAACAGAAGAATATTCTTTGGACAGCCAGTACATGTCCAAAGATCATGTTATTGAAGAATTCTGTCTTTTGGACCATCAGACGGTACATTTTAATTTCTTGAAAAGTATTGATGTGCATAGTTCATTGTCTTGTTCAGAGCAAGTTTCGTAGGTGAAACAGGAATTATTATGATCTCAACTTATGGTTGGCCAGAAATGAAGATAAGCTCAACTTAATTGAACTTGCGGCTAATAATTTTTTGTCGTACCAATTAATTGGACCTTGCATATCAGTAACTGAACAAGTAGCTAGTCGAGCATCTAAACCATCATCAATGTCAAGAAAATGATTGCACTATGCTAATCATCTCATTATAATTTTCAGGCAACCCTGATCACAAAAATATACATTCAACTTTATTGAATTACCGAAGAGACCTTTACATTTTGGTATATTTGTATAACTATATATATCTATTGTATATATTTGTTATGAATTTTGGGATTGGCAAATTGCCAATGACTTGACTTGAATCTTCAGTATCCCCCACCCTTTACCTAATTAAGTTAAGGCTATATTATTATGAATTAATGACAGTAGCTGATCATGAATGTCTTCCGCCATAGCGTCTCTGCCTCTGCTGATATGAAGTTAAAGCATCGACAAACTCTTCTTTACCGAAATCAGGCCAGAGTTCTCGTACAAAGAAGAGCTCTGTATAGGCCAACTGCCACAATAAAAAGTTACTGACTCTAAGTTCATTACTTGTTCTAATTAACAAATCCGGGTATGGATACTCGGTGCAGTTTGTTTCTAGTTCTTGTTCAATTAGGCTTTCGTTGATGTCTTCGATTTGAATTTCGCCGTCTTTTGCTTTCTCAGCAATGCTTCTGCATGCTTGTACAACATCATATTTCCCACTGTAGCTGACTGCTACAATTAGTTGAAGTCTGGTGTTTTCTTTAGTGGCCTCTTCTACCTCATTGATCAGCTTCTGCAATGATGTCGGAAGCTTTGATGAATCTCCAATGATTGATATCCGAATGCCTCCCCTGTTGGATCAAAAATTCTGATCAGATAATCTAGAAAATGAACATTGCCAAAAAAAAAAAATCTAGAAAATGAACAAATTAGTGTCAAGAAAATACTAATTTTATTGGCCAAAAAGAAAAAATTAGTGTCAAGAAAATACTACCCCATATATGAGGGAATTATATTCTTTTTTTTTTTTTTCTTTGAGGAAATATGTGTTAAAATCTAGTAATTTGCATATCAGACAGAAAGCAAGCTTGCTTTTGAATAAATTTCCACCAGATTGATTCCCCCTTCTTCAGTACCTTACAGAAGGAAACAACAACATAGAATAAGAGCTCAATCTGAGATTCACTGACTGAAAAAATTACAGGTATCAGATAATTAAAGATCAATACTTTAAAATTAACCAACTCTAATCTGATATTGTGAGCTTCACTATATATATGTTCTTTCACAGTCTGAATCGAAAGATTCCCGGACTCTTTCCATATATATATATTTTTGTTTTTTTTATTGAATTTTTTAAATATTTAACATGCCTTAAAAGGATTAGTACATAATCTAATTTAGATATACTAGCCAGGAGAATAATACTGAATCCTTTCATATATATATAAGTTGTTTCCTCCTACAGAATGCAAGGGCAACTTTTTCCAGCATATAAACATCCAAATGAATCATGAAATGATTTAGAAATCGTATTCTAATTAGTATATGGAAGCAATAAAATGGTTGTCAAAATCAGAAGAGAGGAGTAATTAAGGTTGATGAAGTATACTTGGCAAAACTCTCGAACTCTGACTTCAACGCTCTTTCAAACAAACTCAGCAAAAAGTCAACCTCCACCTGCATTAATTACTTTATAATTAAGTAACCCCGAATTCATCACTTTAATCTATAAACACACATATGTTTCTTTACACTACCAGATGAAATCCATTTACAGCAAAATTGAAATCGAGACCTCATCAAAGTCTATAAGCACCAACCAATTGATTCGAATGTTACACATATCTTTTCAAAAATTTTCAATTTTCCCATTTTTGTCATCAACCATTTAAAAAAATAACACAGAACTAGTATACACTGAAATAAGAGTATACCTTAGGCCGAATCCAGTTCTCAGCCGAGAAGGCGAAGACAGTGAGAACCTGAATCCCCCAGCGACAACACAGCTCCACCATCTCCCTCAGCGACTTTACACCGGCTTCATGCCCAGCCGAAGGAGGCATCCCCCGTTGGCGAGCCCACCGCCCGTTGCCATCCATGATCACCGCCACGTGCTTCGGCATCAACTCTTTCTTCAGCCCCGTCGGCAACTCCTCCGTCGACAGCTCTTGGGCCACAGAAGTCGACTTCCCATTCACTACGTCCGTAGGAGCTGCTTGCAACTTACAATCATATCGTTTGGGAACAGAAAAAGAAAACCCAGAAGAAAATATCTCCGTTTGGTTTTGAAGTAAACCAGCAGATTTCGGTTTAGGCTTGGGATAAGTTATAGAATTCGCGGTTGGAATAGCGAAGCGCAAGGATAACATTATCAAATACTAATATCAACGTTTAATTATTCTCTTTTTTTATTATATTTTTTTTATTGGGCTTCCAACAGCGTTTTTGCCGCCACTGCGTCTTTCAAACAAGAGAATGATACTCGCTCTATATATAAAAGGATATAAGCCATGGAGATGACGCGAAGCGGCGTCGTACGGCCCCCAATCTAGATATATACCTCAAACTTTTTTTTTTTCTTTTTTGGGCCGGAGATACCTCAACTTAAAAAATGTGGCTTTAATAGTTTTCGTATAGGGATTAAATTCTCAATTTATCATCTGTCCACTTAAATTAAAAATAAATTTTGTCAGTTTATACATGTGGGAAGTGAAGCCTATAGTTCGAGTGCAACTATATTGAATACTACCAAATCGAAAAATGCTTTTGGTTTTGGCAATTTGTGGTGTTTTTTGTTTAAATGAATATATATGGCAATGAAAAGATAAGAAAAGTGGATGATATGTTACTTGATTTAATGGCCAGAAGTTTGTGAGAGGTCATGAGAGAAAGAGAACACTCAAAACGTCGCCGCATTTTCCACCCATAGGTAAAAAACATAAGGGAAGTCAAGTCGATATTAGTTTTTCTTCAACTGTTCAACAACTTGATCGATCGATGTAGAATGTAGATTATAACCGAACAATGTGATGTGAGGCTTCAAAAATACTCATTCACATTAATTAATTAATTTGTTCATATATCTTTCAAATAGATAGCGACCGCTTTTGAAAGTCTCTACTCTCTAGGGCTCTAGAACTCTCTTTTTGAAATTGAGTGTATGAAACATTATTGTCCATTTCCTTTTTTGTATGAACGTTAAATATGGCTTTTCTGATGAAGATTGAAACTCGATACAGAAAAATCTCTCGGTTAGAATTGGCATCTTAGATGCTCTCCACTAATTAATATGTAAATTTATGTATATGAAAATTGTATGGATTATGGAAGTTTTAAAGCTTGTGTACTCTCATTTGTGTCCATTTTCCCCCTAAACTTTTACAAAAGGTACATTTTTCTTAATTTGGAATCTGCAGTCCTTAGACTATTAAAATCGAGACAATTTGTCCTTGAACTTAATTTGGAAACTATCAAGATCGGGATTTGATTTGAGCCTGCATGCTTCTGCAAATAATCAATATAGCCTAATATCCATTGTAATTCCTTGGCAAACGTTGCCACCCCAAAGCTGGTGGAATTTTTACCTTTTGCCACCTTCATTGAAACTATCCACCCCTTTGGACCAAGGTTTGGATAGTCCTCAATTACTTGCACTGTATAAATCACTGTGGTTTGGATATATCAAAACCATTATGTTAATTATCCTGTTCTTAATTTCTCATTCTGACTCTCCTTGAAAGCTAGCTTGCAGTGATTGACACACATCCTTCTCACTCTTATACTGTCACCCCTTGTGGGAAGGCTTGTTAATTTCCATTGGAAGCTGCACTCGTTCCTTTGAATCCAACTTCCCCACAAGGTGAAGACAAAGACTGAGTGAACCATAAGCCTTGTCTTCTGAGTTTGCTTGTGGATGTGCCAGCCAGGTCAATTGTCATGAAGATCCATTCTGGGATGTTGATATCATATCAGTAAAATTAACAATCACTTCTCAGTCCTAAGTTTGATCCAAACCATACTGCTCTTGCGATTGACATGTCCAAAATAAATGTTCAATGGTTTCTTATACTATTATTGCACAATTTCCATAATAAAAGCATGACAATTTTAAACTTCAGAGAGCCTTCAATTGACCATCCCATCAATCTGTTCCTTCATTAATTCCTTGTATGCTTCTTTCAACGGAGTATTTTTTTATTTCAAAAAGTTTAGGTGAGGGGAGGTTGCCCCAGTCAGTCAGGGTATGTCACAAATTTCAAATAGGGCTTAAAGTGGTACTTACAGATCACCCACCAATGAGGATCACTGGCACGGCTCGAACCCCAAGCAGAGATCCGAAACCTTACCAACTCAACCCACCAATGAGGACCGCTGGCACGACTCGAACCCTAAGCAGAGATCCGAAGTCTTACCAACTCAATCAACCTCAATCGGCTTCCACCATCGGAGTATTCACCACTATAACTTTGTCCCCATATGCCTGTCAGGACCTTCTTTAATTGCAAGTTGCAACCTCATTTTTAGTTAACTAAAATTGTAACTTCATTTTTTTTTCTTTTTTCACAGAGGAAATATTAAAATGTTTTATTTACTTTATAATAATTTATAATAATAGTAATACTGTAATTGAAGACTTGGCAATCACGTATGTAATGTAACAAGCATATATATATAGGGTAATTATTTGATACACCGGCGGTGTAAATTTTGAACTCCACAAGCGGGTTGTGGAATTGACACATGTCCATTTTTTGAATTAATTAAGTTTAAAATATTTCAATCTAATCCCTAGATGACACATGTCACCCTTCAGGACCCGCTTGTGTAGTCTGCTAAACTCCACTGACGGTATATTGTATAATTTGTCATATATAATTATTTATTTATTTATTTGGTTAATTGCCCAATTTAGAACAAAACGTTTTAATTTAGACCTAATTTAGTTTGAACTTCTTAATTTGTTCAATAAGAGCAAAACATTCCAAAACCGTTTCAATTAATTTGGGGCAATATATCAAATAAAGACACAACTTTTTGCCCTAAATTCTAACTAATCTCACGAAAAGGTTATATCCCTATTTAATAAATTGCCCCAAATTGAACGATTTTGAAATATTTGGTCCCTAATTAACCAATTTAGAATTCGGATCGAAATTGTTGAAAACTGCGTCGTTTGAGTAGATCCACGTGGTATACTCCGAACGGCGAACAATGAGCCACGTCATCTCCCGCCATGCACTAGAGCATAATCTCGAAATTAACCCCCACTCCTTATAAGTCCTTCATCGACTGTATCCTTGTCATGTCATAAGGACAAATTAGTAAATCCTGAAACCCGTGTGCTTCCAATACGATGAGCAAAGTCGGTTCTGTTTCCTCGTCTTTTCCCTCTTTGCTCCAAACATTCTTGATTTCGCCTTTTTAGTTTTAGACTTTCAGTTTCCTAGTGTCGTATCTCTGTCGTGTTTGTTCTGTTTTTGTCTTGTTTATTAAATTGGGCTTTCAGAAAATGGCCCCGCAAACAAGAAGAACGGCGTTTCCTAAGGTACTCATTGAGAGAGATACGGATTCTGAACAAAGCTCTTCAGAGGAGGAGGAAGAAGAACAGCAAGAAGACCCACCATCAGAAGAAGAAAATGAAAATGATGAGAAAAATGATCTTTTGGATGCTTCCAACAAGAAAGGGAAAGCACCCATTACTATCAGTCTCAAGAAAGTTTGTAAAGTAAGTAAATTGGATTTGGGTTGGTCAACATTTTTATTCAAGGAGAAAAATACAAAGCTAAGCTTTTCAAATTTTTTTGTAAAATTTTGTTGTGGTTTAGGTGTGTAAGAAGGCGGGTCACGAGGCGGGCTTTAAGGGGGCAACCTATATTGATTGCCCAATGAAACCTTGCTTTCTTTGCAAAATGCCTGGTGAGTTTCTTTCACTCACTTCTCTTTCCAATGTTTGCGATTTAATATTTCTCTCACTCTCTTTTTCTTTTCTTCTACATTTTCTGAACTGGGTATTTTACATATTGCTAGAATTCCCTGTTGCCCTGTTTGTTTGGGTATTTGTCTTGTTTCCTTAATGCCGTGAACTGAACCATGGGAGCATAAGATTTTCTTTTTCAAAGTTTTTTTTTAATCATTGAATTTTGTCCTTATTGATTGTGGTTGATTGTTTTTGTTGCTTATGTGTTTTTCTATATTGAAGGTCATACTACAATGACATGTCCACATAAGGTGGCCACAGAGCATGGGGTCATCCCAGCCCCCCATAAAAATACTAAGAATCCAGTGGAATTTATATTTGAGCGCCAACTTAGACCGGGAATTACTTCGGTAAGCTTTAGATTTTCTCTATTGCAGTGACAGTTAGGTTTCTTTCACCTTCGAGTGCAATCATATTCTTAATCTCCATTTATTACTAGAGGCATGTTTAATCTCTAGTTCTATTGGGGAGCATTATATCAAGAAATGTTTGGGTAAATTCATCAAGTTAATTCCACATTTAATTCAGTTGTATGTCAGCTAAGCAACATTTTAGGTGACCTTGTTAAGTTGTGACTTTGCTTGAAGATTAGAGTTTGTAAATCTTGTGTGTGTTCAAGTTGTTTTCTTAGGCAATATATTTAATGCCATTAGGAAATTTCATTCTAACCTTTGCCGTTTGCATTTGCATACTGGTATAGTTAGGTGAACCATTGTTGGCACAATATAGTTCATCACTTTCATCTGTCACCATTTTGAGGCAAATTGTACTTATATGCATTTATGGAACGTGAAATAATCATCCCTTGATTAGTTTTGACTTACAGAGACTGGCTCTTTATCTGACATTAAATCTTCTAGTTTTGAAATTAAATTGAATTGGGAATCTTTCACACTGAGTTTCTTAGGCCACGATCTTCTCTTGAGGCAGTGTGTGTAGCAGAAATGCTGTAATTTTCTTATTTTGGAATTATTGATTTTATTGATTTTGACTTATAAAGTAATAACTGAACTTTGTTTGCATTTGGAGTTCATATTTTTCAGTCTTTGCTTTGGGATTGACTATTTTTTCAGTTTGATGTTGGTTGATTTTGTTCAACCGGTGATTCAAAAACCCTTCATGTTGTCTGTTCTATGGTGATTTCTGGCCTCTGATAATTTGTGATTCTCCTCATAAAATGAATTTATTTTGCATTATTTCATCCGCCCTATAGATCAAGCCAGCATATGTGATCCCAGATCAAGTGAATTGTGCAGCTATCAGATACCACAGTAGAAGGGTAACATGTTTGGAGTTCCATCCCACAAACGATTACATCCTTTTGTCAGGAGATAAGGTCATTTTTACAATAAGTGTGGTTTAAGTTTATGCTTATGTTAATCAAGATTCTGATTCTTGATGCCTGTCTGTGTTTTTTTTTTTTATAATTAATTAATTTAAAAGAAAGGACAACTTGGAGTCTGGGATTTTGCAAAAGTGCATGAAAAGACGGTTTATGGAAACATCCACTCTTGTATACTCAATAATATGAGGTAAGTTATCCTTGTTTGAAGTGGTATCTCATTATGTTTTCTTGTATTTATACAAGGGCATACACATTTGCAGCTGTGTGTAAGAAAAGAAAAGTTCATTGACTCTTTATTGCATGTCTAGCCTCTTCTTCTTCTTTAATCAGAAGTCTGCAATCCTTGCAGGTTCAGCCCTGCAAATGATGGTACAATATATGCTGCATCCTCAGATGGAACCATCAGTTGCACTGACTTGGAGACTGGAATGTCATCATCTTTAATGAATCTTAATCCCGATGGTTGGCAGGTAATTATCTTTTTGCAGTTGTCTTCTTCAGCTTTGTGGAGAAGTTTAATATAAAACCTCTTGCCTTTTCATATCTTTAGTGATAAGCATGTCTTTCTAACTTCTATTTCTTAGTATTCTTGTCTTCGTTATGCTGCTAACGGAGAGAGTTTCTTTGAACAAAGATCTTATGCTTTATGTGTAATCCCCTGATATGAGTGATGCAGAATAGTTTATGCTTTTGATGATATTATAAATTTATAATACACTGTGCAGAAATGTGTTTGTTGCATGTTGATCTTCTGATGAAAATACATTTTAATTAGCTTACTTGAACTTCTATAGATGATATATTATCCTCATTATTATTCAAATTTAAACATGACCACCTATATTTTTTCTTTGGAGTCTTAGTATAATTGATATATTTGATTTGTGTTCAGTTGAAGGTAGTATCTTTCATATTTGGTTTGTCACTGTTTATCAAGCAGTTGAGCACAACTAATATTTATTCATCTTTAGGGGCCAAGCACTTGGAGGATGCTTTATGGAATGGATGTTAACTCAGAGAAAGGTGTTGTGCTTGTAGCTGATAACTTCGGTTTCCTTTATTTGTGAGTATTTTATCTTACCCATTCATTCATTCATTACCAAGTTTCAAGCATCAAAATTATGAATTATTTATTTTTTTGTTTGAGAAATGTAAACATTATTTCAAATTTAATTGGATATTTTTTTGGTGCATATGCAGGGTTGACACTCGCTCCAATAGCCAAACTGGGAAGGCAATTATGATCCATAAGAAAGGAAGCAAAGTCGTTGGTCTACACTGTAATCCTGTTCAACCAGATCTTCTGTTGAGTTCTGGAAATGATCACTTTGTAGGGCTCCTAAGTACATCACTTGATATTTTATTCCATTGATATAAGTTTTTTCTTTACATATCCTTATCAAAGTGTACATGGGATTTTATGTTTCTTGCTTCTCGTATCAATAACAAATTTTAACACTGTCTGGACAGATACTCATTTTCGCATGCCATTTTACATAAAATACCTTTCTAGTTTCTAACAATAAAATTTTCTTATCACCTCAGGCTCGTTTGTGGGATATGCGTCGATTAGAAGCTGGATCTTCTCTCTATAACCTTGAGCATAAACGTGTTGTTAATTCTGCCTATTTCTCCCCATTGTCTGGCAGCAAAATTCTTACCACATCTCAGGATAATCGCCTTCGAATATGGGATTCCATCTTCGGTAATTTGGACTCACCAAGTCGAGAAATTGTACATAGTCATGATTTCAATCGGCATTTAACTCCTTTCCGAGCTGAATGGGACCCTAAGGTCATATAAGTTGATTTGAAAATGCTTCTCATTTGTTTATAATATGTTTTTTTTTTTTTTTTCTAGTTTTGAAGATTCCATTGTTCCTTTTTCTTTTTCCAGGATCCAACAGAGTCTCTTGCAGTCATCGGTCGTTACATAAGCGAAAATTATAATGGAACTGCCCTACATCCCATCGATTTCATAGATATCAACACAGGGCAACTAGTAGCTGAGGTTATGGATCCGAACATTACTACTATTAGTCCCGTGAACAAACTACATCCACGTGATGATGTATTGGCAACTGGTAGTTCAAGGTTAGAATTTGTTCTCTGCTTTAGTCTTCGTTTTGTGATGCTAATATTCAATACCAATATACCATAGCTCTTAGCAAAGCCATTTTGGCAAATAACTTTTGTTGACTACCGGATTTTTACCATCTAATAACTTCAAGTTGATTAATTCAGAAGTGTTACCTTTCTTTTGATCTGATGTCACAAAGCATAGACTAAATTCAATTTTGCATAAATGGAGACAACTTTTTAAGAGTGATTTAACAGAGTTATCCATTGTCCTATTATTACTATGTTTTAAGTTGCCATTAGTCTTCATGGTCAGATTTAATTTGTTTCTTCAGGTCTCTGTTTATTTGGAGGCCAAAAGAGAAGTCTGATGTTGCAGAGCAAGTAGATATAAGGAAAATAGTTGTCTTCGGAGGGGATGATAAGAAGCGTGGCAAGAAGTCTAAGGATGAATATGATGACGATTCTGATGATGACAAATTCAACTTCAAGGGGAAGAATGTCAAGGTCAAAAAATCTGACAAGGAAACAACCCGTTATGGCCGGAAGGCAAAACGCTGAGTTAGTAACATTATCGTCCTAGATCAATCTTTTTGTCTGTGATGGACTAGCTTCTTGTTTTGGTTCTGAAAGCTCCCATCGTTGAATCGATCCTGTACAGGTCACTTCTAACTTATCTAGCTTCCTTTTCCCTTCAGCAAGAAACTCATTTCTCATCAGATACATGGTTTTGCTGAGGGGGGCTGTATTTAGCTTTAGGCCTTTTTGTCTTTCGGCACAGCGTAAATACAATGCTGCTGCTTTGGTTTGGATCATTAGTCTTTTGAAGCCTTAAAGCTTGGTATGGATATTCAATGACCAAGCTAACTTTAGCTAGGGAAATTGTTCATTTGTTGATTATGGTATGGCTATGGCTCTAACTCTAGCATTATAGTAGTACTATTTGATTCTCAGTAATAGCACACAATAGAAGAGGAAAGTTGCCATATAAGAGCAATTAACCCTCGTGGCCATTTTAACGGGCTTCGCTGGCTTTTCTTCTGGCTCTGGGTTGTGAATGAAACATTGGGTCGTTGTTATCTGGTTGAAATCGTTTTGTTTCCCGTGCAAGTAAAATATTTCAGTATTCTTTTTGTCTACATTTATGGTCATACATGTCATATGACAAGTCATTACTTCTGCCTAACATTAAGAATGTCGTGTCGTTTCGGTAGAGATTCGGAAAATTTCGCACTACCAAAGCTAGATGGAAAACCTATAGTTAATACTTGATTTTGGTGAGTTTCGATTTGGCAAAAGCTAGCCAGCACTTAAAATTTTCTTATTGATAAGGTTTCGATTTTATGACTCATGAAATAAAAGAGTATTATATTTTGATTTCTTTTACTATAAGTATAAAAGAAATAGCAATGAAAGTCGGATTATTGAGTGGAAGTGGAAAGAGTTCATTGTCCCTTAAATAAGTTCTTAAATTAGTGTAAGTTTTTTAAATGAAGAAATGATGAACATAAATGTTTGGAGAGTTTCCTCTTATAATGCAACCTAACCGGATTATATTAGTCGGATCTAACACAATTTAACAAGTCGTTCAGCACAAATGAAAAGTTGCAAGAACTATTTCAGCATAACTTAACAGGTCGTTCTTTATCATTTTTTCCCTTTTTTTTATTGCATCTAAACATAAAACAGTTACCAAGCATAATATCTATACTAATGATAAAGTCAAGTCCTGAGTTTGTGTCACGAGTTGACTCGGACATAAACTCAGTTTATAAAAATTTAAAACAAAATAAAAACTACCCATTTTAAATAAAACTACTCATTAGAGGATAAATATAAGTATTTAAATTTTATTTATATCATCTTAAAAAAACTATCCATGTAAAAAAAACTGTCAAAAACTACTCACGTAGTGAGTACCCTCTGTCTTGCTAGAATTACACCAAGTTATTAGTGTAGGTATACCCTACTTGGACCATTAGATTATGGTTGAAGTTTCACACTTCCATTGCATGTAAATAGTTACGGCAAAAAAGAATTGCATATAAATCAAATGTGGGTTTTATCAAACTTTTATATGGGCTTATATTAGTATCTTAAAAAAAAAAAAAGGAAATGTGATTTAAAGTAAGTAAGCAAAATTAACAAACAAAAATGAGTGATGAAAAAATCACGTTATTATTGTTACTATATTTATACTTGGATAAGAACGTACGCAAGAGTACATAAATAGGTGAAATTAAACCACAAATCTTTTATATAAAAAACAACAACATTTATAAGGTGAAAGTCTATAAAGTAATTAGATGGCTATATTTCTTTTGGATGGATCAAACATGTACATGCAAATGCCGTTATACATGTACATCTCGAGGTTGGGAATGTGATAGAGTTATTAATTTGGATAATAATTTTTTGCCCATTTTTATTGTACAATATTTTTATGCACAGTTTATAGATCATCTCGACACGTAAATTTGAGGGAATTAATATAAATATTATTATTTTATATAAAATTAATTGAGGTAATTTAGGGGGGCAAAATACAAATACATTAACATATACTTCTATGTGGGATCAATTCAATTTTTGAGAGATCACCTCATGGAATAAAATGATTGTTCATCCTATATCATCCAATCATAGCTCATCTTTCGAAGACATTATATATAGGCAAATTATACAATATACTGACAGTGGAGTTTAGCAGACTACACAAGCGGGTCTTGAAGGATGACATGTGTCCTCTAGGAACTATATAATGCCTTGGAAAATCAATAAAGTTATTACCCAACCCACTAAAAAGGAAAATACGCAAAAATTGAACTCTACAATTAATGTTGATGATAATACGTAATCAAATCGTTCATGAGATGTTTGCTGATTAAGGACTAAGGTCACCCATTACGTAATATAAGGTGAGACAATAAAACCTTATAACTTCTTCTCCCTTTCGTTGCAGTGCAATAAATATCGATTTTTTTTTTCTTTCCCATGCATGTGCTCGTACACTAAAATGGCAAACCCTATTTTCAATCTTTCCCCCACCTGAAAGATGTGAAATCAAAGAACTATAGCTTTATATATATATATGATTTTTTTTCTCCTTGAAAATATATATAGCATTATTTTACCATTTCAACTATATATAGAAAATAAATCAATAATAAAGTTTATACATTTTTGTATATATATTTATATACTTCATAGTATCTTTTGGAGAGAGTACTTAATTCATTTCATCTACATATATATTCATGTTTCTTTATAAATTAATTAATCAGTTTAGATCTTTAACCTTACAGATACCGCAACCATATTCCTAATTATAGATTATGTACTTTGATTTTTTTTTTTGTTATATCAATATTGTAATTTTTAGAGAGTTTCATTTTCAAAAGTAGAAGCTATTTCTTGTGCTGAAAACATGCAAAAAAAAAACAGAAATAATTTAACAAAAAAAAAAGTTTACAACACAACACTTGGCATTTGCTGCGCTTATATACTTTAATCGTAAGAATAGGGAGAAAAAATGAAAGAAAAAAAAATTAGAATAAGATTAAGGTTTAAGGCCCTTATTATAACCCTAGATAAAAAGTAAAACTAAAAACCAATTGGCAAATTCTAGAAGCCCCAAAATCTCACATTTACCCCTGCTCTTCCGCATTGTAAACCAAGGGCATTTAAGGTTTTTTGGTTATATATCTTCAAAATTCCCGGGGAGGGGGGCTAAATAGCTCGAACCAGCTCCAGCAAAACATTTTTCATTTTATTTTTGTTTTTGATAGAACCTTTGGATTTTCTAAAAAAACTTGTTGGCATTTATTTCATCTCCAATCAAAACTCTTCTGAAATCGTTTTACGGAGTAAAGCCAGAGGAAGGTCATGGCGGCGGCCTCGAATGGAAGCGAGTATTTTGAGTTCGAGACAGAGGTGGTTGGCGAGACGTCGTTTCATAGACCGTCAAATGCGGAGTCTGTTCAGCTAGATGAGGAAGAGCTTATGTGGGAAGCAATCTCGCGGTTGCCGTCGGTGAAGCGAGGAAATTTCGCGATTCTGAAACGGACTCCGTCGGAACGTCGTGGAGGAGAAAATGGAGGTTCCGAGTCGGAGACGATCGATGTGACGAAGCTTGATCGAACTCGAAGAGAGCTCCTTGTTAAGAAAGCCTTGGCCACCAACGATCAGGATAATTTTCGCCTTCTCTCTGCGATTAAACAACGCCTCGATAGGTATCGCTCACGTTTTCATGCAAATTTTGTTTAATTTGATCTTTGATCTTTGATCATTTCTTGATTTCTTTGTTTTTTTTTTTTTTTATAAGTTTTCGCACTTGTTTCACACTTGTGTGGAGACTGAGCTTCGGTTTTTCTATTTCATATTTTTCATTTTCAAGACTTTCCAAACGAAATTTTTTCCAATGTTACCTAATTAGTGATAATTACCTTATGCTTTTTTAAGTATTTTAACTCTAATGTTGTTTATCTAAATAGATCCAATATTATTCTGAATATATATTGAACCGATATTTTCTATATATATACACTAAGATTTTTTTTAAAAAAAAATTTTTGATGGGTGTTAATTTGGCAGAGTTGGATTGAAGGTGCCAAAGATTGAAGTAAGGTTCCAGAACATAAACGTCGAGGCCGATGCTCAAATTGGCTCAAGAGCTTTACCTACTTTAATCAATGTTACTCGTGACTTTTTTGAGGTTCAGTATCTTTGCGTATCTATCTTAACTTTAGTTTTTCCCCCTTTTTTTCATACAATTATTTAACTAAATTAATTCGTGTTATAATGATTTCGTTAATGCAGAAAATAGCAAAAAGTTTGAGGATTTTACGTCCTAATAAATTCCGATTAAAAATCTTGAAAAGCATCAGTGGTGTGATTAAACCAGGAAGGTACGTACATAATAATTGATATACTAATACTAAATCGAAGTTGGTTGCATGTTAAATTCTTTTTTTGTGTAACTTATATATATATATGGATATAATAGGATGACGTTGCTGTTAGGACCTCCAGGGTCGGGCAAATCCACCTTGCTTTTAGCTCTGTCTGGGAAACTTGTTGACAAAACTTTGAAGGTTAGCAATTCACATTAAACATATTTGCATGCTTATTACTGTCATTATCATGATGAATCCCTCATCCCTATCATTTTCGAAATTGCTTTAGTTGTGATTCATGGACAACCGCATCAATATTAGAGGACAGATTTTTTATAATGAAAAATAAAATGGTTAATAGTCAAAGCAATTATGTTTGGGCTTCACATTTTCCTCTTTCTCGTGAGTAGCTTTGGGCTTACTTTGAACTCTTAATTGGTGAGCCCAACTTCCCTTATATCGGCCAACCCAAAGCATCAAATTTTGGTTTAAGAACGTGTCATTTCATTTTCACCATAGAAGGGATCAACCGATCAAGAAAATTTCTTTGAACCGTTTTTAAATATTGTCTGAGTCTTTTTTTCACTAGTTTCTTGTTAGTACAAAAAGTTAAATTTCTATGTTTTGCAGACAAGTGGTGAAATCACATACAATGGCACTAAACTTGATCAGTTCTATGTCAGAAGGACTTCTGCATACATTAGCCAAACAGATAATCATATTGCAGAGCTCACTGTACGAGAAACTTTGGATTTTGCTGCTAGATGTCAAGGTGCTGGTGAAGGTTTGGCAGGTTTGTTTACTTCCCAGTTCCCATATCAACATTTGAGTTACTTAGCTTTACTGTCTCTGTAACAAATTTCATCTTCATAGACTAAAATCGAGACAATTTGCCTCCGAACTTTCCAAATTCAGGGCAGTTTGTTCCCTCGCGGTAAAATGTCTTGAATTTGGGAAGTTTAGGGGCTACCTATCTTAAATTTGGAAAGTTTAAGGGACTAATTTTCTTGAATTTGAAGATTCAGGGGTAAAATGTCTTGATTTAAAGTTCAGGAGGCAAAACGTCCTTGATGCAATAGTTCAAGGGGCAAAAAGGCTAATAAGCAATATTCTTAAGCCCAAGCTTTTGTAGTTAACCATGTTATAAACTTCAGGCCCTCGCTTATGTACCAAAATTATACTAGGTTTTTTAAAGATTTAAGATGTTATTTCTTTTGAATCTAGTAGACTTTTTCCTTTTATAGATAGAGGATTAGACTCTGTTACTGTATGCTCAAGTCTAATGACCAAGTTTACCTCTGTTTGTAGTTTAGCTGGAGGCCCTTATCTCTGCAGGTCTAATATTTCACATTATGTTTACTTGGAACATTTTCAATCAACCTATATTATTGCATTAAGGAGAAGGATTTTATGGCTTCTAACTTCTGTTTTCATTGACTACTTTCTCCTGTACTTCTTATACAAAATTACAGATTATATGAAAGATTTAGCAGATTTAGAAAAAGAAAGGAATATCCGTCCAGTTCCAGAAATTGATGCTTTCATGAAGGTCACATTTTAAAAGATTTATATTAAATGCCTGTGTATTTGTTCTCCAGTGTTTACCCCTTTACTAAGCTTAATATTTAGCTCTTTGACTTTGAACAGGCATCATCTGTTGGCGGTACAAAGCATAAGATTAATACAGATTATGTCTTAAAAGTGCTTGGTCTTGATGTATGTTCGGACACCATGGTTGGGAATGATATGCTCAGAGGTGTCTCAGGTGGCCAAAGAAAAAGAGTTACTACAGGTCTCTCTCTCCCTGGACACCATTTCCTCAATGAATTCTATCACTTATACATTTTCCATCTCTATAGCTGGAACTTTAGTTTCTAATTTCAGTGTCCTCAAACAGTTGAAAATTATTCTATTTTTCCAATAGTTATATCAAATTTGGAATCATTATTAATAATTATTGATGGAATCCATGATACGTACCATGGAATTGTTCCAAATTTTGATGAGTTTATGTGAAGGTTTGATGCATAATGGTAAAATTATTAGTCTCTATAAGTTATTGTTTCACCACAAACATATGCACTGTAGGATTTGGTTGAGGACAGCTAACTATTCTTTAAGGTTTTTAATGTTATGCAAAACTAAGAGGCTTTGGTGATGCTTATTGTCTCTTTTAACTTAGATTTTGAGACTTTAAAGTTCGAATATTTTTATAATTCAATCTCCATCCTTTAAGGCTGTTATACTCTCGTCAGATAACAATTGTCGGCACTATCCTTATGCAGGAGAGATGATTGTTGGGCCAAGAAAAACTCTTTTTATGGATGAAATATCTACTGGACTTGATAGCTCTACGACATTCCAAATAGTAAAATGTCTGAGAAACTTTGTTCATCTAATGGAAGGAACTGTACTAATGGCTCTCCTACAGCCTGCACCTGAGACATTTGAGCTATTTGATGATCTAATAGTATTATCCGAGGGATATATGGTGTATCAGGGCCCTCGAGCAGAAGTTTTGGAATTCTTTGAGTCATTAGGATTCAAATTGCCACCACGTAAGGGTATTGCAGATTTTCTTCAAGAGGTACTTATTTTCCTCACTGCTACTTCTACAATTTGATCTTCTTTAGGTAGCTGCCTAACTATTTACAATTTGCCAGGTAACATCTAAAAAGGATCAAGCTCAATACTGGGCTGATCCTTCAAAGCCATATGTGTTCATTCCTGTTTCAGAAATGGCCAATGCATTTACAAATTCCAGATTTGGAAGGTCGCTGGAGTCAACGCTTAGTGTTCCATATGAGAAATCCCAGAGTCACCACCCTTTAGCTTTGTCCAAAACAAAATTTGCTGCTTCAAAATGGGAACTTGTAAAAACATGCTTTGCACGAGAAAAATTACTAATGAGCAGGCATGGTTTTCTCTATATTTTCAGGACATGCCAGGTATGCTTTTGCTTGCCACATATATATACCAACATTCGTAGCCATCTGTGATTTCATAATATATAATGAACTGTTAAGCCTGTTACTTCTGCTTATGTCATTTTTATGAAAAAAACTTATTTTAACTTTTCATCCTTTCTAAGTTTGTTGACTGCAAATGCACATGAACTTAGTATTAATATGATTTATTAAAAAAAAACGTTTGAAGTTCTTCTAACAGTTCACTTTTAAAATCTATGTATTACACATGTTAAGGTTGCATTTGTTGGATTTGTCACAAGCACAATCTTCTTACGAACAAGACTACATCCAGTAGATGAGGTTAATGGCAACCTCTACCTCTCTTGCCTTTTCTTCGGGGCGATTCATATGATGTTTAATGGATTTTCCGAGCTGCCCCTTCAGATATTTCGACTCCCAATCTTTTACAAACAGCGAGATAATCTATTTCATCCTGCATGGGTGTGGTCTGTGGTCAGTTGGATTCTACGTGTACCTTACTCTATGGTTGAGTCTATCGTGTGGTCTTGTGTTGTATACTACACTGTTGGTTTTGCCCCTGCTGTTGGGAGGTATCTCCTTTTTCACTTGCTCCGATGGATAATACTTCTCTCTCTTAGTAATTTCTTGTTAATTACTTGTTGTTTTTGTATTTAGGTTTTTCCGCTTTATGTTCTTAAAATTTGCAATACACCAAATGGCAATTGCTTTATTCCGAATGTTGGCGAGTGTTGCACGAGATATGGTCATTGCAAGCACATTTGGTTCGGCTGCACTTTTAGTTGTATTTTTATTGGGTGGATTTATTATACCAACAGGTAGGCTGTTTTAAGTTTTACTTAAAAATAGAAGATAATATATTGTCCATTGATTTGGTGTTTATTATACTTTCAGACAGTATTAAACCATGGTGGGCTTGGGCTTCTTGGTTGTCCCCTCTACAGTATGCACAAAGAGCAATTTCTGTTAATGAATTTACTGCCACAAGGTGGCAGAAGGTGCATCAATAAACAGACCTCCATCAATTTTCTGTTGATTGATATTGATTTATGTGTGTAATTGTTGAGACATTTTGCAGGTATCTGCTATTGGGAATAATACCGTTGGATACAATGTTCTTCACTCACATGGTCTACCTTTTGAAGGAAGTTGGTATTGGGGTGGAGTTGGAGTGTTAGTACTTTATGCCGTGGTTTTCAACATCATTGTGACGCTGGCCCTAGCTTACCTTAACCGTGAGTTATCCTCTTACTTATCATATGCATTTCCAGCTTTCTTTCTTCACCCTTTACACTGGATGTATCCAAGTATTCATTTGAAGTGTTTCTCTTATTTATGTTCACGACAGCTCTCAAAAAAGCCCAGGCAGTTTTTCCATCTGATGACTCAGAAGAAACCCCTGCTAGAAGGGATGGTTAGTCATCTCTGATAGAACATCAATTTAGTTTGCTATTTGTAGGGGCTTTCGTGTCTTTTAAAGGAATATGATCATTACTTCACAAAAACTACCACTTATCTATGCAG
>AWUE01016551.1:0-35437 GCA_001974825.2 Corchorus olitorius
AATGATTTTGCCATTTCAACCATTGGCAATGACTTTTTATAATGTCAATTACTATGTTGATATGCCTAAGGTTTGTTTGTCTTCTAGTTTTTGTTCTTGGAATTTTCTTTAAGTAATGTGAAACCTTCTTTTCCATCTTCTTTTTGTTTTCTTTTGGTTAAATATCTCAGGAAATGACTGCACATGGCATACCTGAAAGGAGATTGCAGCTCTTGTCGAATGTTAGTGGTGTATTTTCCCCAGGTGTTCTTACAGCATTAGTTGGGTCAAGTGGAGCAGGAAAGACTACCTTGATGGATGTGCTTGCAGGAAGGAAAACCGGTGGATATATTGAAGGGGATATTAGGATATCAGGGCATCCAAAGGAACAGAGGACATTTGCCAGAGTTTCAGGATATGTTGAGCAAAATGATATACATTCTCCTCAAGTGACAGTTGAAGAGTCTCTTCGGTTTTCCTCCAGTCTTCGCCTTCCAAAAGAAATTAGCAAAGAACAGAGACGTGTGAGCTGATAGCTCTTTATTCATGTTTGATTTATTCTAGCTGCTGTCGCTGCATTTCTGATATTGTTTTACTGCACTTTCCTATAGGAGTTTGTTGAGGAAGTTATGCGTTTAGTAGAGCTTGATACATTAAGGAACGCTTTAGTTGGTTTACCTGGTAGCAGTGGCTTATCAACGGAGCAGAGAAAACGTTTAACTATTGCAGTGGAGCTTGTAGCAAATCCTTCCATTATTTTCATGGATGAGCCTACATCTGGACTGGATGCACGAGCAGCCGCAATTGTGATGAGAACTGTTCGTAACACTGTTGATACTGGAAGAACTGTGGTGTGCACTATTCATCAACCTAGTATAGAAATTTTTGAAGCATTTGATGAGGTCAGTCTGAATATAGTTTTTAGATTTCAAAGCTAGTATAAGAGCTCTGCATAGTACACATTAATCTCTTTTCATTTGAATTTGACTATACATTTTCTTATCCAGCTGCTGCTCATGAAAAGAGGAGGTCAGGTTATATATGGAGGGAAGCTTGGTGCAAATTCACAAACTTTGATCAACTACTTCCAGGTGACCTAGCATTGTCATTGTTATTATTATCTAATATATCATTGCAGGTTCTTGAATCTGTATATTTCATCATGTTCTAGAGAAAACTTAACAGACTAAGAGTCAAGAGACTCTGAACTATTTTATATTTTCTCATTAATAGAGTTTCAGTTATCCTGGAACAGTATTTGGGTGTTATGGAACTTATCTAAATAGGGTTAGCTTCGCCGTTGACGGGCAGCTTTTGATGATTGGGATGTTATTGCTGCAAACTATGAGGCGATCATTGAGCTTGATAACTGAACCATTGTTGAGAACTTGTTATAGAGACTTTCGATTTCAGAATTGTGTTAAAATATTGGAACTTTCTTTAGGTTTCCTTCGAAGTGTCCAGAAACCTATGGCATTTAATCTGATTGTCACTTGGTGCTTGGCATTTAATCCTTGGATTCTGTAAGAAGTTTGTCTTCACATTCGTTCTCTTTATATAGGGTATAAGTGGGATAACACCAATTCCTGATGGATACAACCCGGCAACATGGATGCTTGAGGTTACTACCCCTGCAGTAGAGCAGAGAATTGGAAGAGACTTTGCAGATATATACAGAAATTCTGATCAGTATAGGTAACTTTTGGATGTCATGTCACTAATCCGAGCAAAATGAAAATATACTTGCTTCTTTAGAGTGTCTTTGGGGTTGGGATAGGATTGGATGATGGATGGTACAATACTTTTATGCACAAATAATCGTCCAATTTTATCCCACCATTCTTTCTTTTTCAGATCAATCTGCCTTGTTATTTTTGGGATCTTCGGTTAATTGCTTTGACTATAACTCAATACCTTTTATATCCTCACTATAGGGAAGTGGAAGATTCCATTAAGCATCTGAGTGTTCCACCTGCTGGTTCAGAACCTTTAAAGTTTTCTTCCACATATTCACAAAATCAACTGTCTCAGTTTCTGATTTGCCTGTGGAAGCAAAACCTTGTGTATTGGAGAAGTCCAGAATACAACTTGGTGAGATTGGTCTTTACGACACTGAGTGCACTAATATTTGGCTCCGTGTTTTGGAATGTTGGCTTAGAAAGGTAAGTAAACTTGTTTCCTGTAAATTTTATTTTAGAAGACCTTATTTCCAAATTCTGGAAACAGTTGTACTTGAAAAGAAAAAGATGTATGTATATGGTATGTCTTTTTCTGCAAAGTGTTTTAAAGTTTTACTTAAATCTTGTGGTGTATAAATTGCTGATGCAGGGGTACGACGAAAGGTTTATTTATGGTTATGGGTGCCCTTTATGCCTCATGCTTATTTCTCGGGGTCAATAATTCTTCTTCAGTACAGCCGATTGTATCGATTGAGAGAACAGTATTCTATAGAGAGAAAGCAGCAGGAATGTATGCTCCCACTGCTTATGCAGCAGCCCAGGTAATTGGCATGATTTTGATGGAAATTTCGCTCAGCAACATTTATTATGATTAAAAAGGTAATATATGTTCCACTTCAATTGTGAACAGGGTCTTGTGGAGATTCCATACATTGCTGTACAGACAATTGTGTTTGGACTCATCACATATTTAATGATTAATTTTGAAAGGACAGTTAGTAAGTTTCTCTATTTGCCTCTAGCAGTGTGTTTTTTGCTTATGGATCTTTTATGATTGTTTTTACCAAGAGTGATGGTTACCCTGATATTATTAGTAATTGACTATTATGCAAGAGAGCATTAGGGATTACACTTATCTCTCTACCCAACATTTCCCCATATCATTACTATTTTCTACTCAAATGAAGCCTGTTCAAGAATGAATAGCGAGCCAATCTTTTTTTGACATCTTATCTTTAAGTCCTTTAGTATACACCAGTTAACAAATAACAAGGAAAAATGAATTGTCTTTTGTTGAATATATTTTTTTTTGGTCAATGAATATATATTTCCAATAAGTGTATTTCTGATCATACAGCAGGTTTAGAACAAAAGTTTTTCATGATTATGTTGTACTTAGTACTATTTGCTACAAGAAGAAAAAAAAACAAAACTGAGTGTTTTTGAAACTAAAAGACTACTTTTTGGCGAGTGTATGTAAACCAAACTTTCTGTAATGCAACTTCCTAGCTAATAATACTCTGTTTTGTTATGCAGGAAAGTTTTTTCTCTATCTTCTCTTCATGTTCCTTACTTTTTCCTACTTTACCTTCTATGGTATGATGGCTGTTGGTCTCACACCAACTCAGCAAATGGCTTCTGTCGTCTCTTCTGCTTTTTACTCTTTATGGAATCTCCTATCAGGTTTTCTCATCCCGAAGCCGGTAAGTAATAATACAGCATTGCTCTCCGCATAAGTGCATATTCTACTTGCTGAAGTAAAATATATATTTCACTAAATCTTTTCCGTCTTCTTTAAAATTGGTCATGGAACATAGTTAGACAGCCTTTGATGGGAACATGGTGAAAATGTCCCTTGTGGTTTCCAAACTAACCAACGTTTAGGCTTAGTTTGGTACTAGCTAGTACAAATGCTAGGGAAAAGAAAATGATAGGAAAAAAAAAGTTTTTCCTCGAGATATTCCATGATCCAAACTGACCCTTAACGTTTTTGGACTTTGTTTGGGCTTGCAGAAAATTCCAGGATGGTGGATCTGGTTCTACTACATCTGCCCTGTCGCATGGACCCTGAAGGGTATCATCAGCTCTCAGCTTGGTGATGTGGAAACAATGATTGTTGATCCAGCATTCCAAGGCACTGTGCAAGACTACATAAAATCTCAGTTTGGCATTGATCATGACGCGGTAGGGGTTTCAGCAGTAGTGTTGATTGGATTCATTGTTTTATTTTTTGGCTCCTTTGCTTTCTCGGTTAGATTTCTCAATTTCCAGAGAAGATGAATGGTGACTGGTGAGTGAGGAATTTATCCCTTTGCAAAACCTCTTTGTGCATCAGCATTTGACTGGTGCCAAAATCATCATCCAATTTTGAGCACCAATAGATTCTGTAAGATTGGTCTGCAGATATCATCCTTACGGACATTATTTAGCAGCGTCTAACTGATCAAGGCATTAGTTAGGGCGTCCTGCAAAATTTGACTGAAATAATTATTTTTTGGATCGGTACGAATATAGAACAGAGACATAAACCAGATACACTTTAGTATTGTCAGTTAATGTTTAGTAGTGATATGAACATGAGTTAGTTCTGTTGTTGTGTGAATGTTGTAATCACCATTACCATTCATTGTTGGGAACCATACCCTGAAATTTGTTCAAGTATGGAATGAAAATTCAATAAGTTTCTACATATTTTTTTCTCTAACAACAGATTTCTGATTTCTTTTCTCCATTAATTTGCTTTTGATGAAACCAGACAGCCTATGATAGAGAGTTGTAAGAAAGAGGAAACAGGAAAAAAGAAACAGAGGAAATGTCTAGGGAATGAACTTTTCATCCCTCATGATATCAATCCAATACAAGATTGAATCAAGTGTCTTACATCTCATAGTGAAACCAAGCCGGTCAACTTTAGCTCTGCTCCCCAGAAGTTTCACAGGATACCGGAACAAGATGTCCATGAATTGCCAGTTGGCCAAATCCTCCATCTTTGTCTGAATCAGATTTTCCTTCATCACAATTTCTTCCCAAACCTTTTTCTTGTCCCTCATGGCTGATGTAAACCAAAAATCCTCTGAAAACATGTCTTCTTCTTCTTCAGGCACTGTAACCCCAAATTTCTTCGCAAGACTCGGCCATATCTGCTTCCAAGTAAAATTCGATCCATTGATGGAATTAAACGCCTGGCCATCAGTGGAACATATTCCATCATCATCCATGGCTGCCCAAAGTTGCAATTCTGCAACAAGCCGAGCATCAGAAGCATCCATATAACTTTCTTCCCAACACATCCTTGACCCTCCAAACACAAAAGGAAGATTCAAATGCTTACAAACAGCACCATAAACACATAAACTCCCAATGAAATTAAACAAAGTCCTATGAGAACTACCCAACAACAAACCAGGCCTATGAACAGACCAAGTCACCTTACTACCAACCAATGTCTCCTGGAGCAAGTCCTCCAAAACATAGTAAAAATTGTAGCAATTCGCCGCCCTCGGCCATTCTTCATCGAATAAAACTGTTCTCCCATTGACAGGAGGAACATAATGACTCATCCCTGTCTGAAGAGAAAAATGCTTCAATGATTTAGCTTTGGGAAGAATGACACTCAAGGCATTGGACATCATGGCCTTGTTCTGCTCACAACACTCTGGACTATCAAGAGGAAACTGGCTTGCCCATGTGATCCAGAACATATGAGTCACATCATGTAAAACAGAGAGTTTCTGTTTGGTTTCGACAGGATCTAACAAATCACAAGATATGAAATGGTAGTTGCTGGAAGAAGAATCCTTGATTGGGATAATCTCTGGGTTTCGAGCTATCCCATAGATTTTCTTCCACTTTGATTTTTTTGAGATTAGTTTTTTGGCTAACTCTCTCCCAACAAGCCCAGTAACCCCAAAGATAATGGCAACATTAACATTGTTATTGTCTGCCATCACTTCTGATAGTTTGGGTCTGTCTCTACTTTGAACCATTCTTTATAGAACTCAATTAGGCTTCTAACAGTGTTTTTAAAGACTCAATAAACACCTACTTAGGCTGGCATTCTAGATGTAATTAAGGAGTTAAGCACTCTTTCCTAATTAATAATAATTGGGTTTTCTTGATGAATAAAAAAAGTGGGGGAAATTCCAGTTTGAAGAAAACAGGAAGTCCTCTTCTTTTGAGGGAGGATTTCTTGGAAGGTTTCAGGCTTGGCATATTATAATATGCAACTAGTAGTTATCAGGATAAGAAAACTCCAGAATTTTTTTTAAAGTTAAATTATTGAAAATTTTTCACTTAGACCTTTTTAGTGATGGGCATGTTCTTGCGGCGTCAAAGCTTTGCTTATGGCTTGCTTGTCTGCTGGCAGTGGCAAGATTGTGACAATGGCCGATTCCTTGCTGGCATCTTGGTTACCAACTATGTTTTTATATATTTTCTTGTGGCTTTAATCATATCCAAGTTTTGCTTGTCAATAGTCAAAGGCACTAATTCAGGACCCCAATTACAAGGCAAAGTTCTATAGGTGCAAATTGAAGAACCCTTTTTTTTTTAACTTTAAATTTTCAATCTTTTTTTGCTCCAAAAGAATTGGAAGGTAACTGGATTATTATGTCACTCAACATATAAAACTTAACATGGTCATTGGTCAGAAAAATAATGAGTAAATCATCATTGAATAATAACGTTAACTTTTTTTTTTTTTGAGGAAGAATAATAACGTTAACTTGATAATAAAGAAATGGGATAGTGTTGCACATGGTGTTGCCATTGTACCATATATCAGCAATGATGTCAGAATCAAATCTCATACCAAATATCTAAAAACAGTTTAAAATGTGAGACTTCAACTTAAAAATCTCATCTTCAAATCTTAAGAGAAAGGGACATAATATGAAATTGGAAGTTATATTTAGAAATTGGGTGTTTATTCTGCAACTAATGGTACAAGTAGAAATAGAATAAGTTGATTTTCGTGCTAAGGTACTCATGTGAAGTTATTAATTAGGCAAATGTGTAAAATCATCTTATTCAGAATTCAGATGTTTCAGCAGAAGCCTACAACAGGCTGGAAGAATAGATGGATCCAAAGTGTAAGTTACTCCAAGTTGAATGAACTTCTAATTGGAAAAAAAAAAAAAAGAAAACATTGCATTGTCATTGCAGTTGGAAATCACATAAAGAAATGAACAAATGGAGGTATGAATCATGTGTTTGGGGGGAAACCGTGTCAAATCGCCAATATTTGGCACCTAAGAGTACTCTAAGACCGCTTTAACTAATAATGGTCCTAGGCCGTGTGCCTCACCAACTAAATCTTCCTGTAATTTGCTGATGTAGTGCCTTTTAAACATGAACAACTAGAAGAAGGATGCATGAATCAGGATTTGATTAAGTCATCATCTCTAAATGGCAATTATGAAAGTTCATTATTCAATTTGGTATATGACATCAAATGTATAAGTTTTTTTCTTTTTGGCAACCAAATGTAGAAGATTACTATTATTATTCATTCATTATGTCCTTTTTATATTTTAATCAATCAATAAATAAAAAGTCTTCTTTTGTAAAGAAGACAGGCCTACAATATTATACATGCACCGAATCTCACAGAATATAAACAAACAAAAAAAGTTATAAAAGGGACGAATTCATATAATAAATTAATATACTAAGTTTTAACATTAATTTATTCCTTTTTAATTAATGAGAGTAGGGTTCTTCCATATAATAATAATTCAACTAAAGTAGAGTTCTTCCATATAATAATAATTCAACTAAAGTAGGCTCTAGGGTTTAGGCACAAGAATTCAAGTTTATAGAGCCTAGATTAGATACCACCTGAGCTGAAAGAAAATACTTTTGTCCTTTTTTCTGTCTAGTAAGGGTTGAAAATTCATAATTCATGTGCCTTGTCCTTTTTTCTTTCTTTTTTTTTTTTTTAAAACCATAGTTATCCATATTTATTTAATGATGATTTAGGACTAATTTTGCAAGAGTGAAGAGTCGGTGGTCAAACTTGGGCCTCTCCCTTTTCTCGGCCTATAAAACTTGGGTCTAAAACAATAGAAAAAGGTAGCTTTTCTGGAGCCCAACTTCAAGGTGTGACTGTGGGTCCTAATGTTCATAACCCCACCACCTTGGCCCTCTTTACCTTATTAAGGCAAATTAATTTTTCTTCTAAAATAAATGAATTAATTTTAATATTCGTTTTATCATTTTCCTTGTTAATGTTAATTAATTTAATTTTATGATGATAATAATAATAATTTATATTAAAAATGTTTTTTCATATTAAAATGAAATTGTAAAAGTGCAAACTTATTCAAAAAAAGGAAAATGGCCTTACTAATTTTGATTCATAAAATAAAAAAATAAATTCTGATCTGGAAGACTTTTCTTATTGACTGATCATTTATGGTTTTATTACATCACCATAAGAAAATGACATTTAAATGGGCATTAAATCAAAGACAAAGTACATGTAAATGAACATCCAAATATGTCTTAATATTTGCTGCTACAATGTAACTAAATTTCTGAGACAAAATCCTTATTACATATGGATTATTGAATCACAGAAACAGAGTTTATCTACAAACATATGGAGTACTCAATATGAGAAAAACATTTTCTCATATAAACTTGAATGAAATTGGCCTCAAAGTTTTCCTGGCTGTAATTAAACAGCCATTCTTCAGTGCTGAAATTTCCACAAATTCCTCTTTCTTTCTTATCAAAATGGAAATGAAATGTTCTTCTTCAAGGGTTCCAAAAATGGATCGATGATTGCATTGGTCCTTGACTTGGGGGAGAAGAAATCCCCCCGAAAAGGCGATTCCGGCTAGGCTGAGAATGCAGATGGTGGCTTGAGTCCCATTTTAACACTAGTTTGATCTGGCAAATTAAGTAAAATTTGCAAGTAGTTAGTCATAAGAAAGACAAATTAAAGAAAAAAAAAGGCTTGGAGTTAATTACTTTAGTTGGGGTTGTACTTGTACTTACCCAATGGGGCTGGAACATTATGAACAAAAAAACATGCAGCAATGGCTGTGTAACAAAGGCAAAGAATTACTCCTTTCAAGTAATGGGAAGTTCCATCCTGACAAATAAGAGATTAAATGATTAATTAACATTTATATTATTTTTTTTCATATTATGATTAGTACTAATTTTATAGGTTGTAGACCAAACCTGTAAAGTGAAGGCTACAACAACTATTGTTAAGGCCAGACAACCAGTTTCAAGGAGGCTGAAATCAAGATCCATTTGGACTCTCATCATCCACCCAACTACAACACATAAGGGAACCTGAAATATGTAGAAATTTGAATTAGAATTCCATGAGAAGATCAAGTTATGAAGAGACAAGTTTTCTAAATTGTTTTAAGCTTATGAAATCTTACAGCAAACATGGAAATTTGAGTTGCAGAACCCAAAGCAACACCCAGAGATATGTCCTGAAACAAGTACAAAATAATTAACCCATTTTAGTAAATGATCCACAATATTGAAAATTTTGATAAATTTCTATGTCAGTTCAACTTAGATATAAAGTATTTGATAGAGGTAAGTCCGATCTTACGGACGTGTTTCCTATTTTTTCAAAGATTTTTTGTTAATTCAAAGGGTCGTATACAGTCGTATCCACGTTCACTTTAATATAAAACCGAAATAAAATTAATTGGTGTACACACCAACTTATTCTTGAAAGCGAAAATGATTGCTCCAGCATGTTCAGCAGCATTCCCCACAATAGGTATCAAAATTATGCTGATGAAGCTAATAGAAATGCCCCAAGTTTCCGATGCAGCCTGATGTATATGTGTAGAAATCCATCAATAATGTTAAAAACCACATAATTAAGTACAATAAACTGTGCCATGATATAGATAAATTTAGAAATGCTTATTAAATGTGTACCTCAATTGTGCCCACAACATACTCAGATAGCAAAGCTATGATGAGAGTCATGCCAACCAACCAGCTAAATCCACTCCAAAATCCTATCACCGCTTTTTCTTCGTCTTCATCATCTTCCTGCTTATATATATAATTCATCAAAGAGAGTTGAAATATCAGTCTTTGGGCCTTATATATTTTTTCAGGATCTGACACATTTCTAGAAAATATAGCTGCTTTAGAATTTCAATTAGGCGCTGGGTCAATTTTCCACTTTCAATAAATCATTTAATGGAAGTTGGGTGTTCAAGAAAAAGAGTGACTTTCCTTAGTATGGGTCTCCAAATGGTTTTGTACTTGTCATCAATTTAGGAACTGCTTTCCCTTTTCATTTATATCTCATCTTTTTCATAAGCTTTTTGTACTTTATTTAACTATGGGAACTTTATTTCTTGGCACCGCTCGATTACATGCATGCAAAGACAAAAAGGGGGTTTCTGAAGAGAACTTTCGTTTGTCCATGTTCTTATGATTAATTATGTAAATATTCACCTCTTGAGACTCGAAAATCTGCCTATGAGTTTTAAGCTGGAAGAAGATATAGCCAATATAAGCAACAAGCATGACAATGCTACTGGCTCTCGACAGCTGTAGAGTAGAGTCAGCCACCAAAACGCCTGGCGCTGCCGCATATCTAAACATCAATGGCAGCATGTGGCACAGCAACCCCAACAACAGCAGCAGAGAGTTCACATCTGCCTGCTTCTGTTTCATTTCAATTTTGAACCAAACCAACCAACCCAACTACTGTCAGAATTCAGAATTAAGACATATAAAAATATTACTACCTCAAACTTGTCTTTGAAATCTTACTCTATCATATCTTTGCTCCTTTTTGATGTTGGCTAGGCCTCCGCAAAGCAGAGAGGTGCCAAGAACAAGCAGGAGGTTTGAGAGAATGGAACCCAACAGAGAGTACTTGAGAACATGTATTTTGTTGCGGTACAGTGCAAATAATGCTATTATCAGCTCTGTTGCATTCCCACATGTTGCATTTAGAAGCCCTCCAACTGCCAAAAAAAAATCATCATTCATTGTTTTCAATGTTTATTCTCAATCTTTATAAATTGGGTATATTCAGAAATTGGAAATATGTAATTTACCTGTTGGACCTGTGTAGTATGCAATTTGCCTGAATTTTCATTGAAAAACGAATTGGTTATTGGGAATATTTTCCATAAAAAGAGAATAATAATTCTTGCTAAACATATATAACACTTAAAACTTACTCGGTGAGAAAGCTGACACGCTCAGCAAGGGGTGTAAGACCAAGCAAACTCAAAGCAAAGATCCATGGCTATATATATAATTCCCACAATAATTGTTAGGATAATATTACAATTATATCATTGAAAAACCCCCCAAAACGTAATAATCTAATTATATGAACTTACTCTTCCAAAATTGTAGAAATCAGCAGCAATGGCTAAAGGGATGGCAGGGAAAAGCACAGCAAGTTTAGTGCCAAGAATGACTTGTTGCAAGTTGGATAAGAAGTTTCTAAGCATCTCATACCGAACATTCGACACTAACATTGGATCAGATTTCTTACGCATAAGTGAAGTTGACAAGTTTTGAGCTGTTCTTCCTGATCCATTATTATTCCATAATTCCTTGCTCATCGAACCCTTATTAGACTCCCCATTCTCCACATGATAAGAAAGTTCCGCCATTAATGCAAGCTCTTGTAAAATATTACACACTCCTGCTAATTATTCCTTACTATATTTCCCCAACTAAGAGAAATAGTATTAAAGCAAAAATGGGGAGGAGTTGTTTTTGTTATGTTTTTATATGCAGTTTGGTTATATATAATATTTTTTTTTGCATATCAAATCTTCTCTCAGTATTAAATTTTGTTGTTGAAAGAGTCGAGGTGCAGTGTTCCATTACTTCTTGTGCAGGTTCGTGGAATTTTCGCATTCTTTTGTTTTCATTCTCTTTGCTGCATGAGCCTTTTGCTGCTTACACGTACTGTTTTCTCATCTAACTTGTATATATGAAGTGTCTTCCTTATAGCTCTTTACAATAATATTGTGTCTTCCTACAAAAATCTCAAGTTGGCTCCATTCTCAAAAGCAAATTAGGAAGGAAAGAAATTTATTAATGGGAATATAACAGTGTTCCTGTTTTTCCTCTAATCTTCTTTGTCTTCAAGGGGTTGAGAGACAAAGGAAGGAAATTGATGTGTACTTTGAATCGGGTAGAAGAAAACCAAGTAATTAGACTTATTGTAGAACTGTTTATAGGCGGCATCTATGTAACAATACTACATATCTATATCATTTATAGACATTACACGTGAACAGTTGTGTACATGTGACTTTCTTCAACAAAAAAAAAAAGTTATATACGGATGACTATTTACATATGCGAAGGTGATCATATTCATAGTTAGTGTAAACTTTTATATTTTTTTTGTTATACATAAGAACTGAAGAAAATAAAGATTGCGATTAAGGCCTCATGACACCAATCCTGACCCGATCATCCTACAAAAGAGGAAGAAGTTGTTGTGGAGGCTCATCATATATCGTAAGACCCTTCTCTGTCTCATGCGCTAAAGACGCCAAACAATCAGCACATCGATTACCCTCTCTGAAGATATGTCTCATCTCCACAATCCAATCACCATTAATAAGTTCTAGACAGTCCATCACCAATGTATAGCAAGGATGTGAATTTACCATATTCTGCAGCAGAAACTTTACTAGCACTGTTGCATCAAGCTCCACAATCAAAGGGGCATAGCCACGCTCCTTCGCAAGTAATAAATCCTGTCGTACTCCCATATATCAAACATATATCAAACATTCTACTTTAAAATTTGAATAATCCTGGTGCAACGCACAAGTTCTAAAGAGTGCTTCAAGAAATACTATGATTTATGAAGCCATATTGATCGATATGTAATAAAGTAGAAACTATTCAATGGTCTAGTTTCAGGTTCGATTATTGTGAATGGAGAGTATGTAATTCTACTCTAAATTATAATATTTGTAATTGTCCGGAGGTTTAGTAAATTAGAAGAAAAAAAATGCCGAGAAGTGCAAACATATCTTAAAAATACTAGCAAAGAGTTGGTTTATTATGGGCGGCAAGATAATGATGGCACCAATTATATATGCAAAATACTAACTACCATGTCAATTATCCTTTTCTTACAATCTTATATTCCACTTTTTCATGGCGTTGGGCAATTGATTTCGTGATGATGTGCAAAGCTAGAAATCAAAACTTAATTTCTTTGTTTTTTCCTTTACAAAATTCTAGCTTGATGATCAATTAATTGCTAGTCTGTGATGAATTAAGGGATTGCTTCTCCTCATTTCAGGCCCAATTTTAGCTTAGGTGGAATTAAATTTTGGGTTCCATGAATTACTACATGATTTACCCCTTCCCAAAAGTGCCCTAAAAATATTATTTTCCTCAAAGTACAATATCAAAAGACAAAAGATCATATAGTAAACATTGTAGATTTGTCAACTTGATCAACGGCCGAGATTGCGAGACTACCAGTGGTATTGGTGAACGTGGGAATATCTAAAATAACTTAAAAACCGATTATTTCCTCCACAAAATCTAACGTGGTGACGGTGGTACAAACTGAAAAGCACGGCGTCAAGTGGGAAAATATCCGGTACTTCCGTGTGGATAATAGCTTAAAAGGATCGAACCCTTCTGTCCGTACACTCCAAAAGGGTCAGAACCTTCGAGGTATTTTCATCGCTTTCCTTTGCTAAGAATAAGAATCAAACGGTTGCTGTCATTTTTATTAATCGGTTAACTAAGTTTTGATCAATTAAAGTCTAATGTGACGAAAATGACAATCTTCAAAAGTAGTATATTATATATGTACTTTCATTTTGTTTGGTTCAGATAAGTTTAGAAGGAAGAAAGTTGGTTGACGAAATTTCCTCATCTTACTCTTTAATTTCTTTGCTAGCACTTGTTATGCTAGTGATCAAGAGTGTATTTCTATATTTACAAATTAACATTTTTTAGTATATTCGGGATAAATCTTTCTTAACAATGATTATCTCATTCAGAAAATTCGAATTCGAAATCTTACTTACATATTTTTATGATAAATATGGGAAATTAATGATTTTTTGCATTAATTATGCACATTTGTTAGTTTTTTCATAAGCATATATAAATGGGTAATTATTTGATACATCAGCAGTGTAAATTGTGGACTCCATAAGTGGGTTGTGGAGTTAACACATGTCCATTTTATGAATTAATTAAATTTTAAATATTTCAATCTAGTCCCTAGGGGGCACATATCATCCTTCAAAACCCGCTTATGCAGTCTGATAAACTCCACTGACGATGTATTATATATAAACCCTATATGAATACATATGATTAACTATTTTTGATAGATGGATGATATATGTATATTGATATACTCATCTCACACTCACCTTCCCTCATTATTTACCCAGAGGCAAATTGATGATTTCACAAGGGACACTGAGATAGAAAAAAAAAAAGGTGTATAACAATCATTTTTCTATTTGTTAAGACTTGTCTTTATAATTTGAAGATGTGAGTTTGAGTAAGAATAAACTAATATTCAAGTTGTAGAGTTACATAAGAAAATGCATATGAGGAAGTTGTATATATAAATAATCTTACATTCTTATCATCATGATCTCATCAACACCTGTTAAGTTGAGTGGAAGGAAATCATCAATATCCCTTTAAATAAGGTTTTAAGTTCGAATTTTCTGAATGGAAAAAATAGGTGTTGTACATATAATTAGAATCCGATTAACTTGATTTCAAATTAATCGAAGTCCAATATGACTATCGAATACCAGAATATTCATATAAAAGAAAAAGCTTTACTTATCATAAGTAAAGGGCAAAAATAAATCAAATAGCATAGACCATTGATTTAATTTACTTTGGTTTGATTTATGGCTAAATTGTTTTCATTATAAAAAATTTAGCAAATGCATTACTAGTTTAGTTTTGGGCAAAGAATAAAATGGAGGAAATTTCCCTTTAGGTTTTATTTGGACATGCGACATGCAAATTGCTATCCTAGTTGAACAAGTACTAACTTGGATCGGTTTGGTTTTGTGGTTTGTGTTATCCCAAGGGCCAAGGCAATTTCAATGAATATGAGGGCTAATTAAGAGCTTTTCTCCCTATTGTATTTTACAGTTAATCAAAACCATAGATAAAAATGAAAGTCTGTCCTTTTCATAATTTCATGGGATAAAAAAATTTCTTGGACTGAAATTGTGCAAAAAAGAAAAAAATAGTGACTTTATTAATATACATCTGTTTGATAAATCATTGAAAATTTTCAAACCATTGAAAATAAAAATTTTCAATGCTTTAATTTTTTCAATGCGTTTAATAATTAAGGTTAGAAAATCACTTAATTTAAAATTTTCAACGAAAAAATATTGGAAATAAAAAGTAGGTCTAATGTTACTTTTTCTATTCAACAATATTATTTATGGAAAGATTCAAATATTAATGTTATGTTCTTTCCTTTTATCAATAGTTCTTTCCTTTTTAATTGTTACCAATGTATTTTTGAAATATTTTCATACAAAAATATCAGCAAAAATATTTTTCTTACATTTCAAATTAAGTAACTTATCAAACAGTTTTTTTTTTCACCACAAATTCAATATTAAATTCAATAGCCATAAAGATTCAGTACTTAATTAGTGAAACTTAAAAATTAAAAGCTGAAAAGTGTAATTTTACTACTAGAAACTTTTTCCCTAGAAAGGAATATACAAAAAGAATAAGGACTAGTTAACAAATTTAAGACTTATAGAAGTTTCAAGAAAAACGGAACTCTGAGAAAAGAACCTCCACAGCCACAGTTAACAAGAAACCGCGCGAACCAGAACAAGAGGATCAGTAACTGAAAAAACCTCCAAACCCTAAAAAACATGTCGGAGAAATTGGCCCCTGAAAAACGACACAGTTTTGTTCACAACGGTCTTTGTCTCTTTCCCTCACTTACATTTCTATTTCTTTCTCTTATTTTCGTGATTTGAGAATCTGATTTTTTTTGCATTTTAACTATTTTGGCAGGTGAAAAGGTGTTTGAATGGGATCAAACCCTAGATGAGGTAAACATTTATATAAATTTACCGCCAAATGTTCATTCCAAGCAGTTTTACTGTAAGATTCAGTCCAAACATGTCGAAGTTGGAATCAAAGGCAACCCTCCTTATCTCAATGTCAGTTCTTTATTTTCCTTTTCATTAACATTTTGATGAATTTTGAGATTATTTTATATGTTATAATTGCAATTATTTATTTATGTTTCTTTTCTTTTAGCATTATTTGTTCTGCCCCGTGAAGACAGATTCATCTTTCTGGACATTAGGTATTTTTTCCCCCCTTTTTTAGTTGAATCATTGTTGATGAATTATTGTTTGAATTCTTGTTTTACGACAACTGTGTGGGAAATTTTAGTTTTTGGAGTTGACCTAAAATCTAAATTGAGATGTTTGAATGGGGCCAGAGGATGATATAATGCACATAACATTGCAAAAGAGGGACAAGGGTCAGACATGGGCCTCGCCTATACTCGGCCAGGGTCAGCTGGATCCCTATGCCACTGATCTTGAGCAGAAGCGACTCATGCTTCAGAGGTTTCAGGAGGAGGTGATTCCCCCTTAACTTACTCTGAATGTTTTATGATATGGTTTTTCAATTCATTCTCTAGTTAATGATTCTATTGTTATAATTCAATGCCGGTTTCTTAAGCTGCTAAACTTATATTGTGCTCAACATAGTCATTCTTAAGATCCACATGTTCCTGTGTGATGGTTCATGGTTGTTAACCTTTCTCACTCACACACCCATGCCCCGAAAAAGGAAATTTATTACTCTCCAAATATGTCTCTATGTGAACTGTATTTCTTTTGCATTGTGAGGGTCAGCTGCTTTTCCTTTTTGCAGAAAATATTTCTGTATTTAGCTTTATATATTGTTTGGTTTTAATTATCATTTATATCAAATGTCACAGTTTACTATTATGTAGAAGTATAATATGTTAATTGTTAAGTCATAGATGTGTGCTTTCTAAATCCTAAGTTGATGAGGAATGATGTCACGAGCTGCATCTATTCTCTTTTTTGCCATCATGAAGCTGCATATTATGAATTCACCTTGCTCTAATTTTGTGGTTCTTCTGCAGTGTGCTATTGCTTATCATGTGAGAGAGGTTAACCACCCACTCAAAACAAAGATAGGTCTAGAAAGTAAATCATCAATGACATATATGAGTTTTCTAACCCCTAGTAGGTAAAGCATTCAATAATTCGGCTGTTAAGTAGGTACTTCCATTTTGGATATGTATTTTGCTAATCTATAGATAGAGGCATAACTAAATATATCCTATTAAAATTAAAGCAAATTATATGTGACTTGATCACATAGAAGGTAGCTGTCTCGAATCCGTTCAGTCTATATATCTGAGTCCAATTTGTTCTTTGTTAGGTTGGGATTAGAGTTTGACATTTTAGCATGGGGTGGTTGACACTGGTAGAAATGCTTGTATTTGGAAAGTCTTGATGCCTATGTTACATTTTTAAGAATACATTTTCTGAGAACTCTGTTCACATAATTGTCATGTTTAGCTGCTCTTTTGTTTCTTACTGCTATTGTAGCCTAGCTAAACTAGTAAATGCAGATTAACGGCTATGAAATACTTGATTCTTAAGTAGTTTATTGAAATCTGAATCAAGATGGACAAATGCTTGACTCAATAACTCTTAAAACCCTATTCCTCCTACTTGTTTAATGGTGACTTTCAAATTAAGTAACAATTTTATTACCCTTCTGCAGAATCCAGGATTTGACTTCTCCCAGGCTCAGTTCACGGGAAGCTGCCCTGATCCAAGAACTTTTATGGGCGGTATCCGTTTAGATTGACAGTCTTCACGTGCTGGGTTGATAACTTACATTGACCTTTTCCTTGGTAAATAAAAATGTCTAATGTGCTTTCTCCCCTTGGTCATAAGGCTTGAAGTAAACTTATTGACTCAGCCATTAATCTGTGATGACATTATATTGCTACTTTGTGGTTTGTGATCACTATGTTGAAATCTCAAATGTAATATATGAAGTTAGAAATTGGGTTTATCATAGAGTTTTAGAAAGCTCTTCATTGCTCCAATGGCTCAATCTGAGTTCCATGATAATGACTGAGACAAGCTTAACTATCCTTCACATGCCCCTGACATTTTTCTCCCCCAAACATTATTGAAGTCATCTTTGCTAACATCAAGCCAGGCAACGTCGTTGGTCTGTTTTATGGTTGTGGAATAGATTAGGCGTTGTCTAAAACGTTGACTGTTTTAGTTTTTGGATATGGATTAGCCTTAGCAGTTGCCTTTTGTGTGATAAATTTGACTTTTCTACTTATTTTCTACTTATAGAAAAGCTTCAAGGCTTTAAAAGGGAATCATATTCCAAACGCTAAGTATTACAGCTTGGAGATTAGAGGAGTCTCAAAAATACTAGTATCAATAAAAAAGAATCATATTCGATATTACTTCATTTTGTTATTGTCCGTTAGAGATTTTCCATCATGATCAAATTTTAAAAAAGATGCCAGAGGAAAAGATAAATTGTCTTAATTAATGAATCAAATATCTTCCTTCCCATTTTTAAGCTAATTGTGACTACAACGAAAGTTTTGGCATGGCACCGATTATTAGTACTATTAAGAGGCACCGATTATTAGTACTATTCTTAATATCAATGTTGATTTTATTGCTTTGAGATCCCTAATGTTTTGGACATTAATGATCCGAGTCTTTCCTTACCATATATAATCATAAACTTAATAAAGTCAAAAGTTTAAGACATCAATTACCAAATTCTTTCCTTATAATAGTAGTATTAGTCATAATTCATGAACTTAGCAAATATATCTGTAATATATATAAATAAATTAAATAAAAAAAATTCTTTCTAGGAATACCACGTACTAGTACTAGTTTAAAGTAAAGATTGAGGACAAAAAATGTTTAAAGAAAAGATTTTTCCTAATCAACTGCTAATGAACGTGTGAATCTAAATAATATTATTATTATCAGTTTAATAAAGTTTAATAATTAGATTATTTTTATTGTAATGAGAATGGAAGAAAAATGATGAAGTTCTAATTTGTTTCTTTCTTTCATAATCGTAAAAGATTACGGGGAATCAGTCCCTTTCCTTGGGTTCGCAATTCAAAGCACTACCAACGACCCAAAACAATGAAAAATACGCAAAAAAATATTTTTTGGCAACTCTTCTTGCTTACCTATAAAAACCCCCCAAGTCTCAACCCCACGAGAATTCTAAAATCTCTGTCTGGCGCGCGTCCTTTGTTTCTTGACACCTAGATTTTTGTCTTAATTCTAGCCCACAGCCTCCATTACCATTTCTTCCTTCTAAGTATCTCTCTTCTTTGCCTTTTCTTTCCCAATGGATTCTCTCAATTCTTGAAAAGCTCTCCCAATTTTGTTTTTCAATCTTCCATGACCTCAAAACCCAGCGAAGGAAAAAGCCTTCTTTCTCTTTTTCTTGTCCCTTCTTCACCATGGTAACCACCAAAACACAAACCCAGGACAACCCAATTCCGAGCGTTCTCATTGTTGGTAACTACTGCCACGATGTCCTCCTCCAAGGCGGCGCCGTCGTTGCTGAAACCCTCGGAGGCGCCGCCTCTTTCATTTCCAACGTCCTTACCGGCCTTTCCGTTTCTTTCCATTTAACCTCAAAAGTCGGGCTTGATTTCAACTACCCACTTAATTACAATCCTATCGTGGTGCAAACCTCCAAAACAACCGTTTTCCACGCCTATTTCGATCTGGCTTCTAGCGAGAATGCTCATCAAGATCGGGTCTTGAAACGGGTCGAAGCATGTGACCCGATTTACCCATCTGATCTACCTGACAGAAGGTTCGATTATGGAATGGCGGTTGGGGTTGGCGGAGAGATACTACCGGAAACGCTGGAAAAGATGGTAGACATCTGCGATGTCGTTTTTGTTGATATCCAAGCTTTAATCCGTGCCTTTGACAAAAATGGGACGGTAAATCTTGTGGGGTTAAAGGAGAGTGGGTTTTACCATTTGTTACCGCGCTTAAAGTTTTTAAAGGCCTCTTCTGAAGAGGCCCTGTTCATGGATGTCGAAGAAGTGAGGAAATGGTGCTGTGTGGTGGTAACGCATGGGAAAGATGGATGTCAAGTTTATTGGAAAGATGGGGAAACTCAAATTGCGCCTTTTAGGGCTAACCAGGTTGATCCGACCGGTGCGGGTGATACTTTTTTGGGTGGGCTTGTCGCCGGTTTGGCTCATGGTTTGGTTGTTCCTGATGCTGCTTTGTTGGGCAACTTTTTTGGTTCACTTGCAGTTGCTCATATTGGTCTCCCTAAGTTCGACTTGAGACTGTTGCAGGTATAATCTTGCTTCCTTTACCTGGAAATGTTATTTCTTCTTTTATGTGCATGCATTGTTTGAGCTGACATTTAAGCTCTGTTTCATTGATGTTCTTTGTTTTTTTCTGGAATTTAGTTGGCTAATGTTGGGAAAATAGGGTTCTTTATTAAGAAAAACATGTGAATTTCTAGAGATTTCCCGTTGGATGAATGAGTTAACTACTGGCACCGTTATTTTAACAAGAATTTTTGAAATGTGTATTTACTGTCGATTACTTGCGGAGTTATAATGTTATATCCTCAAGTATGACTCTCTGGCGGTCAATAGTTGAAAGTTCTGACTGGCCATTTTAGGTAAATTCAAGTTGGATGTAAGTTTGAAGGCAGACATATATGCAGTGATGCTGCTAATCTTTTTTTATCAAAGATTTATACTTGGAATGGAATTACAGGTTTCTTGCCGCTGTTAATGTGCTGAAAGATGATTTTTGTCTATATTAAGTTTGCGTTCAGTTTTCATACTTATTATGAGAGTACATTGTGTGGATAAAAGTATTATATAAGTTGCATGCCATTTCTTCTTTCTCTTTGTTTTTGGTGCTGTATAAAGAGGTAGGAGTTTACTTCTGAGTTAGCGGAACTATTTGGAAACAATTATTGTTAGTAAATTCTGGCCAGTTCTTTGCCTGTTTGCTTCTTGTACACCGAGTGTGGATATGAGGTGATGATTTGAGGATTTGAAGCTTTTATCAATTGATACTGATTTTTAATGTGTTTTATGTGAATTGTGTGTATGATTTATGAAGGGTCAAATTAAAATTCTATCTTAAACATTCTCTTGCATAAAGACATTAGGTTGTTATAATCAAGTGCAAGACTCTATTAGTGAATTGACATTCATGTCGAAACAGTACGCTTGACAAACATGATTGCCTTTTTAGACAATCTTAGTCTTAGAACAAAACACTTTTAAATAAATTTGGGGAAACTTTCATGTGTTATGCATCAGCAGTTGATTCCACGAGCATCAAGACATTTTCCTTTCATATGGATCAAATGACTATATACTTTCAATATTGGTAGGGTTTGAAGTTACTTAATACTTAGAGGATCTCAAGGATACCTAATAGGATTTTTTCTGTGTTTGGCAAGGCAGTTTCTCTTGGTGCATGTTTCATACTTAAGTGAATGGTTTATTTTGGGTATTGGTTATTTGACGGACTGACTGTTTACATGGAGAGTGCATTTTTTTGTGCACTTGAGATTTCATGATCTTCTTCTTTAAGGAGAAGGCGATATTAAGAGGAAGCTTTTCATCATGCCATCTCTGCTTTATATTGTAATGAGATCTTTTCATTATTTCATCAGGACCCCGGAATGTTCTTTCTCTAAAGCGGTCTTTAACTTGTATCTCCTTTATATATTTTTGTTGTTCACATTCCAGAGAGTGAAGGATGAGATGCAAAGAAGTAAGCTCAATTGCAGCTGCTGCCTTGAAAGAAGAGATGATGGGTTGATTTTCACAAAGACATCAGGGCACGACGAGTTCCATGCTTCCCTTGCTTCGACTAAATTAATTTCCACATGTTCTATTCAAGAATGTCAACGGGATCTGCCAAGATCGCCCAGGACAGTAGACCAGGTTATCTTGCCTCAATATAATGGGCAGCCTAAGTTTTTAGTGAGCTCTGTTTTTGATGAACCGGTGTAAACAGCGCAGGGTAGACCTCGAGTATAGTTGGAGGGAGGCTTCTTTCTTTTTCTTAATCAAAAATAATTTGGTTTTGTGAAGAAATAAATCTCTTTGAGCCTTGTTAGGCGTTAGCCATTAATGTAAGTCTAGAAATCAATGACAAATTCTGCATTAGTATATACTACCAAGAAAGCTTGCAACCCTTAGCCCATGTGTTTGATTACCATCTTTTTTATATTGGTAATAGTATAATTTTTATTTGTATGCTCTGCCAAAGCAAATTTTGAGCCCTTTCTTCCCTGCTAAGAAAGAAGAGTTTTAGGCGAAGGTGCACATCAACATTGTGCCTTTAAGGGCAAAAGAAGGTTGACCAATTTCTTTATGATGAAAGTAATCTTTGAAATCCATTTTATGATTGTGGGATCGACAATTTGTTTGGTTGCTTTTAGGCCACTACAAAAGGGATCCCTTTCTGTATTAGACGGATTTGCTTTCACAAGAAAAGATAACTCATGGTCTAACTTCAATAGACCTAAAAATTACGCAATTAGTTTACCCTCCCAGTTACAAGTCGTTGAAAGCCCAGTCCCCTTTCATCCGGCTTTGCCCATGGGCCATGTTAGAGCCTTGGGACGCATGTACCATCGGCTGAAGAAAAGAAATGGATTCGTCCAATCTTGTCACTTTCCGGTATTCAATAACTATATTGGATTCTGATTAATTTAGAGGTAAATTATATCGTATCTAAATTGGTCACTTTTCGGTATTCAATAACTATATTGGATTCTGATTAATTTAGAGTTAAATTATATCGTATCTAAATTGGAGAGAAATTCTCTTGGTGTCTTTTCTTTATTCATTTATAAGACTCGAATTTGAGATATATTCTGATTAATCTAGAATTAAATTATATCGTATCTAAATTGGAGAGAAATTCTCTCGGCGTCTTTTCTTTATTCATTTATAAGATTTGAATTCGAGATATTACTTATACAACATTGAGTTTTTTTCATTTCCAACAAACTGTGGTGGTTCAATCCAATATTGTTCCTTTTTTTTTTTTTCTTCCATAAGTCCAATATTGTTCCTTGTTGGCCATTTGTTGTTCTTTTTGACAAAGACCCTTGAAGCAATTTAGACCAACCGTAAATTTTGTGAAGATCTCCAACTTTGGAAATCAACATCATTGTGTGAATTTCCATGATAAATACATGGAATAGAGATCAAAGAAAGTTCACCTTTTTTAAGTGAAATCTTATGGCAGCAAAAGAAAAATTAAAAAGATAACTTTAACAAAATGCCTTTTGCTTACATGATTGATAATGGATTACGTAGGTACTCTCTAGCTTTTCAATGGCATATTGCCTTGCTGAGACCAGACCAGACCAGACCAACACTTTCGATTCTTCATTATATCGGATAAAAATCATCTTCCTCCATTTTTTGTACCCCATCCACCAAATAATGACATGTGTCTTTTTTCAGTTTTTAATGTTATTCCTTATTTGCCTAGTTAAATTGAATTTTATATTTTTATTCTAAAACCCTATAGGAAATATATTAAAATTTAGGACTAACCCTTATATATAATTATTTGTTGTTAATTTGGGGCTAAACCTGGTTTTAATTGAGATTTTTACTATTTGTTAAAACTCGAAAACAAACAAAGTATAATATTAGGGACACGTGACATAATTCGGTGGATAGAACACAATGGAACACCAAAATATGGGGAGAGGATTTTAATTCCATTATACCAATCCATGAAGCATTGATTCCTCAACTTTAATGTTTACCTTATTTCAAGTCAATGTTACTAAAATTTAAAGTCAATGCCCACTTAACTCACCAATTAAGATATTTTTACTAATCTTTTTTGTATCTTTAAAAAGGTAACAAAAGATTTAAACCCCTAATTTTACGGAAGTCATGCCCTCCCTTCTAAATTCTAAATTCTAAATGCACCGTCGTCTATTTAAGTGTCGAGCAACAAAAGGCAAAAGCACCAAAAAAGAAGAAAGATTTTAAGATAAATCAAAATTAAACCTTCTAAATATTTTCAAAGGGTATGTCCTAATATAAACATGACACGTGGTTCAATCATTTTAACACTTCGTAATTAACCAACTAATCAAATTTAATTCTCATATACGGTAATTTGAATTTCAATCGCAGCCGGTAAAATCAGATTCTTCAAAAGCGCGTGGGGTCAGGGAATCCAGAGTTTGCTCTATCTCAATAATGCCAATCGCCATCGAGAAAACGAATAAAAAAATCTCCCTCCCAAATTTTCAACAACCCTCTATATTTCACCGGCAGTTTATTTTCAGTAAACCCTTTGTTTAGTTCTTCATTTAGCCTCTGCGATTCCAAACTTCCCTTTTGTTTACGCAATTATAACCCTTTTTCTTCTTTGAGGAAATTAGGGTTTTGGAAGAGAATGAAGCACACGGCGGCGACGAAGAAGAAGAAGAAGCGATCACGTGCGACGAAACCGCCGGCGGTCAATGATTCGTCACGTAACGCGCCAGGTCAGGAGGATCACCAGCGTAAAGAAGACGGCAATGAAGAACAAAAGAGGATTCTCAACTCGTTAATGGAAGCCTTTGAATTGATCTCTCTAGAAGAAGCCACGTCAGCTTATAACCAAGCAAACGGCGATTTGGATAAAGCGGCGGAGATTCTATCCGATTTGATCGGTAACGATGACAATAGTGAGGATCCGGAGCTGTCCACGAGTTCGAGCTCAATCTCGAGCGGGTCGTCTTCGTCGGGATCATCCGGGTCGGGTTTTTCCGAGACTGGCTGCGTACAAAATCTGAATGGCGGGAGGGGATGGTGCAGAGGGGGTAAGCAGCAGAAGCGAGTGGTGGCGGCAACGGGGACAGTTTCCACGGTTCTCGGGAAAGAGTATGTAAGGGCAAGCCCTCGGCGGGACTCCGCGGCAATGTCAGCTGCGAAATCAGTGTTGTCGAAGGAAGAGGCGGAGCAGTTTTTATGCTCAATGCTCGGGGACGAGTGTGAACTTAGCATGGCTGTTGTTAGAGATGTTTTATGTGAGAGTTTGTTTTACTTTTTTACTTTGTATGATTTTATTAGTATAAAGAAGTTTTGGGGAAGATTAATTTTAACTTTTTGCATATGTATTGAATGTCCCCAAAAAAATTTGTTTTTGCAGGTCAGTGTGGATACAATGTGGAAAAGGTACTGTTGAGTCCTAAAATCTGAAGTTGCTATCTTTGATGATTTTAATGTTAAAAACTTCTTAATCTGTGAAGCAGTTTCATAGTAACTGGGGAAATAAGGTGCAATGCTTCCTTTAGCATATACAGTGACATATATGATACCGTATAGGTTGTTCATTTTGCTAATGTAATTTCATTTGTTAAATGTCGTTAAAAAATGGTTTTATCCGTACAACTGTGCATCTAAGTTGGATTGCTTGATTTAGAAATGATTCAATTGGGTTGACTTTAGTCTGTAATTCTCTCTCTCTCTCTCTTCATGAAAGTTACTAGGTTCGATTTTACTTATCAAATTGGAAAAGGTTTTGTTCCTACTAAATCTGGTGTATGCTTAGTTCATTGTATTCTTTCTTTTCAGGCTTTGGATGCATTACTTGATTTATCTGCTTCCTCCTACGAGCAATCCAAAAATCGTAATTACAATGAGAACAATACAGGGTTTCTCATTGATACTACTGACAATGTAAGTAATATGAAATTTGATGTTTAAATGTGTCAAAGTTAGGGGTCAGTTCCCTCATGTTGTTTTTGATATTACATCACTGATTTTAGGGAACTATTTGTTTGATAAAAGAATTCATAAATCATAGTGGTGATATCTTCTGTATGTCTTTCCCCTGCTAGAGCAGTTCTAGGTTTTAATGTCATCAAGGTACTATGGTTTAGAGTATCTGATTGTTGCTATTTGAGTGTCCACTCTTTTCTTAAGAGGTACATTGGGGACTCATGAAGAAGCTTTCCATTGGTTGGTTATAATATTCCATTAGTGTTCCATTTGATTGCTAATTGCTTGTTATACTTAGCTTGAGTTTTTGATCTTCAGAGGAGAGATTAGTTGAGGTTCTCAAGTCAATGACAAGCTCATATGCATCTAGTTAGAAAGGGAGGGAAAACTGAGAAGATGCCCCTTTATTCAGAAATAGACAGAAAACTAGAGAATGCATGCAATTATGATTATATACAATCTTTTGGCTTTATACTTGTTTATAATTTACTTCTTCTGTTGCCCAAATAATCTCTCAAGCATGTCATTGCATCCTATTCCACATTAAATGATTTGTAATTTTTGTGACAGTTAACAGATAGGGCATCTGATTGCATGTCTAATTCATCTGAAAGTGACTTTCAAGATAGTATATGGTCAGTTGGCTACGGTTGCAGGTAATTCATTATGTCTATCATTGTTCTTCATTATTTTACTTGGTCATTCTTATCAGTGGTGTTTTGGATTCTTCTTCTTGTAGAAGTTATGTTGTAATAGCATAGTTGACTTAAAAATTGCAGATGACCAAGTGGTGTCAAGCCATTTCATGCATAAATCTTGAGGAATATTTTCATTCATATTAGAAACAATTCTTGTGACTAAGAGATCTGGTAGTTGGCTGTTAGACTTGAGAGGAAATTAGAGAAATAACAAGGCAATGCTTCCTTGTTTTTTGGTATAAAAGAAAAGCTTTTCAAGTAATTTATCCATGTGATGTAAAAGTAGTTTTTGCAACTTGTGGTGGAATTTTGATTTGCATTTTATGCAAACTTTGTAGTCCACATGACAATGTAATCACAGCTAATATTATCTTTGGTTGATATAAATGTGCTGCATCTATGACCCATATGATTTGCTTTCATGTTTGAATACTAGACAACTTTTATTTTGACTTGGCAGTAGCAATGTTGTAGAAAGGTTGTGCTTTGCCTATAAAATTGATTGCTCCTACTTCAATGTTCTTAAGTATTGAAACCTGGTCTTAAATATTAGGCTTTTCACCCCTTTCATTTTAGGCCTTACTCGAAGGTTCTTGCTAGTTCTGAATCTCCTGTACCATCTTGCCCAAGGAGTAATGTGTCAGATCTCCCTCAGGAGGTGTTGGGTTCTTTGTTTAATATCCCCAAGAGTTCTGAAAAGGAACCAAGCACTATGAATTGGAGGAGTATAGTAAAGAAGATGCAGTCATTGGGACCAGGGATTGGTGTTTGTCCGTCTAGTGTTGCAGAGCCTCAGCAGGATATCAATGGTATAATCTTATTAACTTAATGTAACCTTTAGTTTTTAAGTCGTAATTTTGATATCACTGTAAATAGTCCTCCTCTGAAGTGGTCCTAACTCTGATTTGTAATGGAGCATCTTTATTAGAAGTGAAATTTGATAAATGGACCTTGTAACCAAAAAAAAAAAAAGAAAGAAAAAAGAACAAGAAGTTGATAAAGACACTAAAATATTAATCACAGTTTCATTAATAGTCACATTTTTGTGGGCTCTTTATATGCATTGACCGATTCATTCTTGTGTTTGTCCTAGACAAGTAATTGGGCCATAAATTGAATAGAAGTGTATTTAAAGTTACTTGAAGTAATAGTCTTTTTGCAGCTATATTTTGATGTGTATTAACAACCATCCCTGCCCCTTCTCCACTGTTCTGAGAAACCGGAACATAAAATACACAGAAAGAGTGGTTAGGTTACTCAAGTTTCTTTTTGTCAAAACTTATTTTATTAGGCGTCAAAGAAAAGGCGATTTTTTTTGTGGGATTCTCAATCAAATGTTGTTTTAGTTGACTTAGCATTTTATACAATTTCAAAGTATTTGTTATAAACTAATTTTTGCAACTTACATATACTTCTTTGCCCTATTTCGCAATGTCTTTTCTTTACTATACAATTTTTACCTGGAATTGTAGCTAAGGGAGATGAATATCATGCATTCAGAAAGACTGCCAAAGAGCACTGGGATTCAGTGAAATCCTGCCATCAGAAGGTCAGATTTTCATTTTATTTTTTAAAATCTTTGATAAAGTTGCAATATCAATTTTGAGGTTTTATACTTGATATGAATTTGGCAACTACTTGACAAAGAAGGAACATTCTTCTACAGGCTGCTACAGCATGTTCAAAGAGGGAATGGCATTATGCATCTTACCTCTCAGATCAGGTGTTTGCTCTTTGGTTGAATAATGTTGCAAATTACAACATTTTGCATATCGTTTATGTTATGTCATGTTATAGCAAATTTTAGAAAAGGGAAAACCGGCAATGAAGCAATAATGAGAACTGGGGATACTATCCCCATTGTCTTAAATTTGTCTTCTTTTCTGCTTGACATTAATATGATGTCTTATGCCAAATTGTAAAATCCGGGCTTGCTTTAGGATAAAATGCTGACATGATACCTTGGATCTGAGTAGGGAAAAATACAGACTAAATTGGCCAGGGAAGCAGATGAAAGGGCAAGCCATGATATATTTAAAGCTAGGTTAGTTCTCGTATAACTAACTGAATAAGTATTCTCTCGTCGCCTTTTACTCTTAAAAATGAACTAGTAAATTATCTGTCTTTGCAGGAATAAAGTTTTTGAAAATGTCATAACAATTGATTTGCATGGACAACATGTCAAACAAGCGATGAAGCTTTTAAAACTGCACCTTCTATTTGGAGCCCATGTGCCTTGTAAGCATTTTTTCCAATGTAATTGTGTATGTGAGCCTGTGCATTTCTGATGCAGTTCTACTTATTAAATTACTTGCCTTAATGTGCTCCAGCTGTTCAAACTCTGAGGGTTATTACTGGATGTGGGGCGCATGGTATGGGGAAGTCAAAAGTGAAACAATCGGTATGGGTTTTAATCATCCCAGATCCAGCTATTTTTCCTCTTTGCTGTAAACTAATCTTAGACTCTATTATGGTGGTTACATTGTGGCCTTACTGTTGATTTTGTTGACTAATCTGGAAATGGGTTAATCTTAGTTTTTTTGTAGATTACATGTGGCTCAAATGTCTTAGACTGATTAGTTTAACCCTCAACTCATTTTCTCCACTGCAGTCCGTTCAATCTCTTCAGTTTCTTGGCATTGTCTTTTACTATTAGTTGATCTTGCCAGTTGTTGCCTGCAGGTCATTAAGCTTCTGGAAAAGGAAGGTATTCAGTGGCACGAAGAGAACCGGGGAACTGTGCTAGTCAAGCTCGATGGTTACAGGGAGTTCAGTTTTATAGATTCCGATAGTGAAACTGAGTAGATATATTTATGTGAAACCAACCATAGGTGTCATCACTGTACAAGAATGATTAGGGCATATAACTTGTTAATTTAGTGTTTATTTCAGGTTTTAACAAACAGGTGTCAGATGTTCATATTGTATATGTAGAAGTGCTGTAGGCTGATGGTGTAAAGCTTGTCGAAAGATGAAGCTTCCCATGTTTGTTTGAGTCTATCAAAATCTTGTATCAGGCTCGGTTCTTGTTTATTCCAAAGACACATGAAAAGACTGTAGATTACACTATCTTGTGTCTTTTTTTTGGTGAATTCTTGTTAGTGTCTTTTATTTTCACTGGAAAGTGGAGACTTTACTTCAGTAATTGGAAACTTTGCCTCAGTATTTCATCATTTCATGGTGGTGTAAAACTTGGCTCTTTTTTACCCAGCAAAATGCAAATCAATCGTTCACTCGTGTCTAAAATTTCAGGTGAATTTCCGATGTGACGGGTTCTGCTGGTTGGTGGCTTTATCGGCATTACACGCGCGTTCGGGTCAAAGTGCAGCTCACGTACAGCTAGGCCTGGGGCCCTGGACGGCTGGACATGGATGGTCCAGATGGATCAATTTCTTTTACTTTTCAGCCCTCAGTTGTTGGCAGATATTTATTATTTTAATATTTTTTTCCTAGTACTCATCCAATCCCAGGTCTCAAAAAGGATTTGAAAATATCTCAGCAAATAAAATAAGCGTACGACACAACGCAAGCTTATTTCTTGTTGAACTGTCTGTCACAACTCTCTCAATTACGATCCAATCAAATTGCTTCGGGAAATCCAAACGAGTCCACTCTGTCATCAAATAACTGGACCGTCATTCATCACTATCACAGCTAAATTACAGACAATAAAACCGCCATTGCCCCTCTGGTTTCTCCATCACCGTTTCCGTTCTCTTCCTTACCGCAAGATATATATTATAAACCTCTACAAATTTTTCCTGCTGAAAACCCTAAAGAGAAATAAGGAAACGAAAAAAAGAAGGAAAACTTGAAACAATTGAAATTATATTAAGCATCTTATAAGCACGAAGGCTTGAAATTTCATTTCTGGTGGAGGCTGCCATGGCCGGCACCAGCAACACCAAGAAGAAGCGATTCAAAAAGGGAGCCGAGAAAGGGAACGGAGTCGACGACGGAGATGAAGATGATACAGAGGGTGAGGAGTATGACGTGGAGGCCTGGGATACGCTGAACAAGGGCTTTAAGCAGGCGCAGGTGGTACTGGAACAAAACCGGGAACTCATCCAGAAAGTTAACGAGAATCATCGGTCCAAGATTCCCGATAATCTCGTAAAGAACGTCGGATTGATACAGGAGATCAACGGGAATATAACGAAGGTTCTCGAGATTTACTCAGATTTTTCGGTCAACTTCTCGGACATTGTCCGTCAACGGAGGAGGACGGGGAGCGGGAAGACAGACAGCAGGGGCTAGCTTTGGAACTGGATGGAAATGATTTCTGAGTAATTTTCGAAAAACCTTGAGCTTTGTCTTTTGATTAGTTAAGGTCTGGTCTTTATGTCGTGGTAGTGTGTCAGGCTTAGTCGTCGGGAAGTAATAAAAGCATTGCCGTCTGTTTTGTTCAAGTCAATCTGGCGTTTGTTTTTGTTCGATAAGGATTCAGTTTCAGGTGTTAAAATGTTTTATTGTTCAAAGGGTCTCGTCACTCTCTCTCGTGTCTTGTTTAAGCAATAAGCATTCATCTCTGAACTGAACTCTGGTTGGACCGTGTTCTAAAGTTAAAATGTTAAGCTGATGTTGGACATGGTTGTGCTGATTTCGCGTTAAATGCTTGTTTCTTTCTTTTGTTATAGCTGCGGAACTGACTCGTCTGCTTTATTAATCTACCCCGCAGACGAATATGAGGTATCTTTATTCTGTTTTGCTCTGTTTTAATTTTGTGATTTGCACATTTCACTGCTGATTGTTTGTGGATGGATATGGATATATACATCATAGGATATATTATTAGTATATTATTATTACTAGTAGTTCATTGATTCTTAATAGTTACATGTATGATGAATACTGCATGCAAGTGCTAGGGGTGATTTTTTTTATAGACAATGATTGGTGAAGATGGGCGGTTCTGTTAGTATAGTAATGGACTAGTTTGGCAGTTGGGGAAAAGATAGTATTTATGTGATAGCTTTGGATGAGGTCATAATACTTTGGCAAATGGTGGGAAGATTGGGTTTTTGTGGGTATCCCCAAGAGTCAAGACTATTGTGCATGTGGAAGTTGAGGGTGATGACAACTGAGTTGAGTTCACATGTCAGGAAGCAGGGGAGGGGTTGTTTTTTGATCGGTATTGGGAATATAAAACTGTCCTTTTTGAAGGTTTATGGTGTGGTTTGGGCCACTCAAGTCAGGGTGTAATTATTATACTATAATTATGGTTCATTAATCATTAGGGGCTATGATTAAGGTGGTAGTTTAACTTGTGCTTGCTGTGAAGCCAACTGAGGCATTTCAGGATGTTTTCTGAAACCAGGGAGGATAAGGCAAATTTTGGTGAATAATCCTCCCTTTTAGTAATTATTTGGTCCAACTATGCTACACTCCACATTCCACAACCTTTTCACTTGTTTCATTTTATGATTCCAAACATGCTACTGTGTTTCTGTTCACTGGCTTCCTTCAACTTTTGTTTCTCTTCTTTTTGGGCTAGTATATTTTGTACAAAATCCCACTTCAGATTTTTGTTTTTCTCTGAGATTCTTCTTCCCCTAGTTAATCAGAATCATTTCTTTCTTCAACAAGGGGCATCCTATGCTGTTTGGTTAACAAGTCATTGATCTACAATCCGAATAGGTTATTGGTTATTACTTGAATATACGTATGGTATGATTTATGAAGTGCAACTTTTGACAGTATTTAGATCAGGAATTTCAGTGCACACGCCAACCTCATCTCAGCCTGATGATGAATTGTAATTGATGATGATGCTACTGCATTTCTTTGATACCATTATAATCTCTCTTTTTATTCCTTTTTTTTTTTTTTTTTCATGTCTATCCTTGACTTATAGGATCTTAAATCATGCTGCCAAGCACGTATCGATTGTATAAACCTGGTATCTGGTTATAAATGTAGCTTAATTTATCCATTTATTCTCAGTTGGTAATTGTATTGCTACTACTAGATATATAGATATATAGATATAGTAATAATATAAAAGAATTGGAAAAAAAAAAAAAAAAACAGATGAAGCTAACACTTGGATGGCCTATTATATATTCCATTTTAGTTAATTTGTACATATGTTCATGGGCTAAAGAAAAAAAAGGGCTATGACCGTGACTCGTTATTGCAAATCTGCAGTAAAGATGGAGATTCGGTACGTAGTAGCCAAAAAAAAGAAGAAAAAATAGCGATGGATAGAGTTAAGAAGCCATTGATCAATGCAGATTCGATGGAATTGATGGCGGCATGCCTCAAGACGCCTACACCTGTTTTTCTCCTTGAACTCTTCCAAGCATATCGCACAATCGCTGCTGTTATAATCACTTTCTTCATTCTTATTCTTATGGTACCTTATAATTCTACCATGTATAATTCTTTCTGGTGCTGCTGGACCTTCTACTACATCCCCATTATTGCTGAGTTGTCTGGCTCCAACAATATCTGGATACATTTTACGGACTATAATAGTTCCAATTACGAGATATGATGCTGACAATAACATGCTCACGAGGCACACAATATCAATATATTCACGTGATGGACCAACAATTTTGTCGACTACAATGCCTGCCATTTTTGGCGCATATCTATTTGGTAGCATGAATAACCGTATGAGCTTCAGATAATCCACGACCGTTTTCATGGTTTAAGAGAAGATTGAATCAGCCAATCGGTAAAACAAGTTTACTTTTGGGATTTCTTTTTTATTCTTAATCATTGGATTATATATTCTATTCTCTATCCCTATATATATGTGTGTGTTCATTAGTTTAGTTAGACATTTATCGGATGGAATTAGGATTTCCTTCTTCTATTGTAACATCAATACGTAATAAGTACTATGGAGTTAAAATCCCAGTTACTTGGGATTTCCTTTTCTCATTTGTGCATATTAATTATATAATTATATTTGTTTTTTATAACAATTAATTATTAAGAGAATAATGCCATTGAAGAAAATCAGGATTTTAAATTTGATATCAATCTTAGACAATTGAACTCTTGAATGAGCTATAATTATACACTTATTCTGTTGTTGACTTGTTTATACCCTAATTTACACCTAAGTAAATTAGGAGTTGTGGTTCAATTAATTGATTTTGGATGGTCAAGATTAAATTTTAAATCTCAAAATTGATGGGATTAAAACCACCCTAAACCTAATTGGATTAGGAAAATCCTTGAGTAAAGCCTAAACCACTTAGGAAATTACCTAGGAAATTGCCTTGAAATTTAATTGTGGTTTAATTGTTAATTTTTAAATAATAAATTGCAAAGATTTTGAAGCAAAATTATGCCATCACGTTAAGATTCATGGTTTGATTTTTTGTTTCTAAATTTGGATGTCAATGGTGCCAATGGGTTTGTTTAAATTGGCTTTGGTTTCCAAAATTGGATCCTGATGGTCATGAGCCAAAATTGGATCCCGATGGTCATGAGATGAAATTGGATCCTGATGGTCATGAGCAATTTGGATCCGACGTGTTATGGTTTTTAGTTCATAAATTAATCAACTTGGCCTTTATGTGTTTACGTATTAATTGGCCAATGATTAATATTTCTAATGCCAAAATTGGTTTGTCTTTGTATTGATGGTAAAGAAATAGCACACCATCAGGACGCACACCATCAGAACAACTTATATCATCGGGATGCTTTCCATCAGGATGAATTAATTTGTACCGTGATGAGCAATTACATTGGGATAAAGAGGTTAGTACGTATTGATGGTAAGGAACAATTACTCCATCGACTTGAAGTAGATGATGTCCATCAGATTGGCCTTGTTTCTAACTAAGGCAAATAACCAAGTCTAGAGCACTCAGGCAACACAATTTAGTCAAAACCGTATCAAGAGGAAGAGACGTCAAGCATTCATACGGAGAAGTTGACTGATTGATTGATCACAAATTACGTGATTCATTTTAATGCTGATAGCTCAGGGTCAGGAGAATGATTTAGAGTTGACATTGGAGACAAAATCAATTTGCCATCATGACGATTAAAGGTTGACATTGCAATCATATCTTGAAGATTAATACGGTGATTCCTTGACTTCTGGATCTGGATTGGCAGAGAAACTATAAAAAGAAGAAGCTTCATCAAAGTTAGAGACAGACAATTCTCCACACAAACCTGCCCAGCGCAAACTTCAAGCACATCTGCTTACACTCTTGTTTACACTTCAACTTAGACTCTTGTCTAGTTTTTAATCTTTTCTTCTCATCAGTTTCATTTGGTTGTAACGATTTTCATATCAATACAATCCTTTTTCATTTTCATTTTGAATCTGATTACCTGATAACCAATCGAAATCTGGGTTAAATGATTAAAACCTTCATGGTGACTTTTAACCAGACTCCACATATCGTCTGATCTTTATCCTATTTTTATTCAAGTTACGATTATCTTGGATTTTTGTCAATTTTGCTACAAATTGACTGGCACGCCTTTACAACCCAATTCCCCAAGGAGATTTTGACGCAACATCTCTTTTTGGCGGGTCGTGGAAGTTGACTCACCACTTCCTCCTCCAGAAGAAGAAGTTGTCGATGTCGTTGAGGATGTCGCTCAAGTTGATGCCCGAAACATAAATGTTTATGTGCCGCCACCTGCTCGTGTTGGGAATGGAAACGGCATTAAGAATGGCAACCAGCGCTACGCTCCCAGAGCACAGGTGCGCCCCACGATCGTGCTGAAGTATTCAGACAAGAGTTTTGGGGCTCGATCGCAATCAGATCATATATATAGTTCAAGAGATGCTTGGTCCTGGACTCAGAAGGACGGGTAGACCTGCTTTTCACACTCCATACCCTAAAGAGTATGATCGTCAATTCCCATTCCACAGGGGGTACAAGGTTCCCGACTTCTCTCCTCATTTTTCAGGTATTTCGTCAGAACAATCGACGATAGAGCATGTGGGTCGTTTCACCATGCAATGTGGTGAAGCAAACACCGGTTACCAGAAGCTGAGATTGTTTCCTAATTCTCTCACTGGGCTTGCTTTCACCTGGTACATTAATCTCCCACCCAACTCCATCAGGACGTGGGAGGATATGGAGAAAGCATTTCATACCCAGTTCTACCGTATTGAGCCTGAGGTTTCGTTGCCAGATTTATCTCGTCTTTCTTAGAAGAAAGGAGAATCAGCTGAAGATTACCTTGCTCGATTTAAGAAGCTGAGAAATAGGNGCCGCATTGCTCAACTGAGGAGGATTTGTGCGTCTGGCGCAAAATGGCTTGGACAT
>AWUE01016552.1:0-43848 GCA_001974825.2 Corchorus olitorius
GTACCACGCATAGAGAATGGTGAAGTAAAGCATGTCCCTACGTCTTAACCCATGTCCCTCCTAAAACATAGTCCAACCATCACATATCTCAATGCGGCCGTCTTTCATGTGTAGCGTTGCCTCAAACATGGTGAAGTAAAGCATGTCCCTACGTCTTAACCCATGTCCCTCGTAAAACATAGTCCAACCATCACATATCTCAATGCGGCCGTCTTTCATGTGTAGCGTTGCTTGAGTTGTTGATTGAAGAACATCAATGAGGGAGGTGTTCAATGGCATGTTCGCGTTCATGTAGTTGAAGTAGGGAGTGGAGATGAACGGGAGTTTTTACAGACAGTCAAAAATGTTAAAAGATTTAAATTTATTATGTATAAACCTTACAAACATAACAACCACCATCACATACCAGTGACCCGTGCTCAGTGTCTTCATTAAAGGGATGGATAATCAAGTAGAAAGTAATTGGTATGCCTCCTCCATCGGAGCTTGAAGACGACACACCGTCGCCTGGGGAAACCTCACCTGACCATTCAATTGATCCGCCCGAACTAACCATATTTGAATCATCAAAACTGTTCACCATCACTACACTTGAGCGAATCCGGACAACCTGGAATTTGTGATTTCAAATAATGGAAATACTTGTTATTTATTCCCTCCGGAGAAACTACATGGTATGAAAAATATAATTATTACATCAGACTTATTTGTAACAGAAACATTTGTCTTACCAAATAGTTGTGTGAGCTAAGGCAAATGAAGAAGAGCAATAAGAGAGGTAGAGAGGGCGGGCAAAAAGAGAGTGTAAAAAATCAAGAAGAAAGAAACTAGATGAAGATAATCATGAAGAGAAATGCTAAGGACACAGATTTCTGTAGACTCTCAGTTTACAAACTCTCTCTCACATTAAGATTATGCCTTGGGAGGAAGACAGAAGAGAAATTATTATTATCCTTCAAAACCATCAGGCTAGTACCTTGTGGGAGAGTGTGCATTTCTCCATTGTTTGGAAATTGGGTGACGTGGCTTAATTTGCTTGTTTGGAGTTTTTTTTTTTTTTTACAAAAGGAACCCGTAAACAGGTTTGGTGAAAAATATGATTTTTTTTAAAAAGTAGCGAATAAAATATGGCAAATTATACAATACACCGGCGGTGGAGTTTAGCAGACTACACAAGCGGGTCCTGAAGGGTGACATGTGTCCTCTAGGGACTAGATTGAAATATTTAAAACTTAATTAATTAAAAAAATGGACATGTGTCAACTCCACAACCCGTTTGTGGAGTCCAAAATTTACACCGCCGGTGTATCAAATAATTACCCATAAAATATATTAAGTTATTAAAAAAAAGCATGGCTTTCTTCTTCTTTCATTATAGTCCTTACACAGTCAAAAATCCCTTTGTACTGCTTTGCTGATCCCTGCAAAGAATTTAAAGGAAGTTTGAGATCTCACAATTCAAAATCGAAAAAAAAAACAAAACTGAACGATGCTCTCCCCTACTCGGATGAGGTTTCAAGTGATTCATCACTTTTTCTTTTTTTAATGAATGAAAGTGATTCGTCACTTATTTCACTTGAATAAAATTTTCAATTTGGGTTTTATGAATGGAGAAAACTGAAGGAGTTTTTACATCTATAATAATAATTTATCAATCCAACCTGAATATAATTAATCAAAAACAGTCAAAACCGAATCCATATAGTTTACTTTAAAGAAAAAAAGATGGCACCAAGCACAAACTGATGTCCTGTCTTATTTATAAAGGGACAGTCCTCCTAAATTATGAAATGAAAAAATCTTAATTCCAGTTTCCAAAATAGGTAAAAGAGTTAAAAACATGAATTGGTCATGGTCAGTAGCACAACTCCAAAGTCATACTCATAACTCAACTAACTGTCACTCATCAACTACCATTCCTCCATTCCCAAAATCCCAAGTCCTAGGAAGAAAAACACCAAGGAATGCTCGGTACCAAACCCCCAATTTTCTCTCAATCTTCAATGTCTTCTCCTTTCAATTTTCACAAATTTCAAGAGATTGAAAAAGATTAAAAAAAGAAAGAAAGAGGGAAAGAAACATAAAGGAGAAATCCTTTTTTCTAAATTTATTTATTTCTTCGGTTTTATTAATTTTTACTACTCCTCTGCTTGCATGCCCTGCTTCAGAATTTAAAACTTGTGTCCTCTTAGCATGGAACATTCAACACCAGAACATAGTCAACATGCAACCGAACCTTCTTCTTCTCCTTCAATAGTCCCCAGTCTTCCATCTTCTTCTTCTTCTTCTTCTAGCTCAAGAGTCCTTGATGAAGAAGAAAATAATGGGCAAAGAAATGATGAAAACTTGCACCAAGAGCAGCAGCAACAACAATCTTCTGCGGTTTCTTTTCATCGAAATATATCAATATCCGATGTGACAAGAACTGAAATGAGGGAAGATGTTTGGTCTTGCTTTGTTGTGCTTATCACATTTTGGTTTTTTGGTTAGTTTTCTTTCTTCCTATCATATTCTTTTCTTTCTTAAATAATTAAGTTTATATAGATTGTATAGTACCATTTTACTTTCTCTCTTTTGCTTTAGAATGAGATATATAAAACCTTCCAAATTCTCTCTCAAGGAACTTAACTAAAAGACTTTGAATGTTGAAGGGTCATTTGAGTTTTAGAGTATTACCAAGTGGTGCCTTGATTTGTTCAAAAGCCTAATGATATCTCTTTACTGTGTTTTCCAATGTTTCTGTCCCAACAGCATCCATGACTACGATTTTGGGTTATTATGGATCTGTGACTTTACAAATGGGTCCTAATTGCTCACGCCTTATACAAACTAACACTCTCTTTGTTCAGTCTATTAAGGTAAAATATTGCTGCATATGTCTGCTCTTTTTTTTTCTTTCTTTTTGCTGTTTTCATTACTGTGGACTAATCTTGATAAGTTTTTGAAAAGGTTGAAGAACTGGATGAGCAGAAACCTGGATTAATGCTTTATGGATTGTACAGAAAACCTCCCTTAGATGTTAAAATCTCATGGACTGAAACACATGATGCATTTGTTCCACCAAATTTCCATAAGGTAAATATTCCTCCTTTCATATATACTTTCAAAACTGTCAAGCATGAATTTGTGTCAATAATGGTTTAGAATATTTCAAATTTCTTTTCTTTTGCAGAAGTGGCTATTCTTCTTAAACAAAGGGTCTAAAGTGAATATTTCATACAGTATAAGATCTGCTACCTCCTCACCCTTATCTCTTGTCATTGCCCGAGGTGAACACTTGTTCTGTAGAAAACTAAACTTGTCGTTTGAATGAAAAATCTTGATTACTTATGCATCAACTCTCTAACGAACATACAGGTGCAGAAAGCCTGGTTGAATGGCTGGAGGATCCATCATATCCTAATTTAACTTTGTCATGGAGTATTATATATGGTAAGAGTTATATATAAATGCATTCTTATTTTTGCTGATGCATATCAGACCTCATGATGCTACACTTCTATGAACTTGACTTTGCAGAAAGTGGTAAGATCCAACAGGAAATTCCCAAGTCTTCAACTTATTATATTGCTGTGGGAAATTTGAACTCTGAGGATGTAGAGGTAATTCCTCAAACATGTCATCACTCTTACCACATTAATCTACAATTATGTATGTTCAAAAGTTAACAGTAAACCCAATGCTTGAATTTATGTACTTAACTACTCGATCTTTTTGACAGACCTATATATGACAGTCCATTTAGCAGAAGAAAACACACACACACAAATTTAATCATATTGTTTGATCTATCCTTTAAGTTTCATCTATCTGGTCTCTGCTTGAGACTTGATGCACACATACTGAGTCTGATCGCTTCGTACGTAATCTCAATGATGCAGATCCAGTTGAATTTCTCAGTAAATGCTCTCATCTATGACACAACTCAAGCATATGACAGATGCTCCTTGGTTGATCAAGTGTGTACTTTGAAACTTTATCCTCTAAGAGAAAATGCTGTTGTCCTGTCTTCACCAGGACATACAAATGAGGTAAAATAATAACATCCATCAAGTCATATGGTTATCTCAGCTTGATCAATTGCTTCTGGTTGGTTGAATGTTAATATGCTATCATAGTCAAGCAATGAGCTTAACTTTCAACCTAATGCCTACACTCTACCATGTTTTCATATCAGCTTTGAATTAAGTGAAAGAAATTCTTTTGTTTCAACCATTTCATAAATGATGCAGAGGAGTTACACCTACTCTGAAAATATTTCTGCTAAGCCTAGATTATAATCTTTCAGCTGTTTCAGTCAGACATTTCTATCAGTATATCATAGTATTTTCTTTAATTTCAAAAATGGGAAATTCACACAATTTTGATCATTTCAGGAAACTCCTAACAGTAACTGGTATGTTAAAGTATCTTATGGACCTCGATGGATTACGTATCTTGTTGGATCAGGTTCTTCCCTTTACTTACATAATAATAACACTTTACAGCATAGAAAGACAATTAGTCCATCTTTAATTTTCCTCATTTGCCACTGTATGTAGGTGTGATGACCATTTTCATACTATTAGCCTTTAGATTCTGTAAAATGTTCCAGAGCAGAGTTGAAACAGGATTCCATGCTGGAGAAATGGCATCAGAACGAGCCCCATTGATTCCAGAAAAGGATGATGATATCTCAAGCTGGGGTTCATCATATGATTCTGCATCACACGATGAAGAAGCCAATCTAGAAGAGTGGCTGGTGAAGCCTTCTCTTGAAGGAAACTCTTCAAATGAAGGGGAAAGCAACAATCCCCGGCGTCTTTGTGTCGTTTGCTTCGATGAACCAAGAGATTGTTTCTTCCTTCCATGTGGACATTGTGCTACCTGTTTTACCTGCGGAACAAGGCAAGATATAGCACCAATAATGCAATATTGCAATTCCTTTAATTCTCAAATGTTTAAAATTAATGCCAAGATTTTTTAACTCTACAGGATTGCAGAAGATGCTGGTACTTGTCCAATATGTCGCAGGAAGATGAAGAAAGTTAGGAAAATATTTACAGTTTGAAACCATCCATGATCCATTAGGAAAATATTTCAATGCAGAAGAACATGATTTCAATTCAGACAATCTAATATATAAAGGGTTTGATTGAAGGCTTTGCATATTCTTGTAGATAACAGTTTCTCACTGATTTGTTAAGTATCATATGTAAAATCATTTCTTTGTTTCTCCCAATTGTGAAGTAAACATCATTAGATTCACATAGCAATATTAGTCACCTGTGTCGACTATATAGTCTATAGAGAAGGGAACAAGAAAGCCTCTCAGTCCAAAACCATACAAATTTTGACGGTGGAATCGGAGGCGGCGTCGGAGGATACAAGGAATTTCCATCCACGTGGACGGTAGGGGTGGTAGTAAAGAAGAAAACCCAAAGACAACCATGCGAGAAAGTGAGAGACAGAACAAAAAGTTACCTCAAAATAAGGAAATACTATTAGTAAATTTCCATTTCCTTTTCAAGAAAAACCAAAAAGCATGGGAGACACAATGCAGAAGCCTAAAAAAGTACAAGCATGGGTTCTTCTCCACATCCTCGAATCCACCACCGCAGCCACCACAACCACCACCACCACCACCGTCGCTCTCCTTCCTATCTCTTTTGCTCTGTCTTAGCTCTCTCTTTGCTCTCCTTGGCCGCTCTCCTCTTTTACAAGGTCCCCTTTTTAACAACCCTTTTCGTTTTTTTTTCTTAACTTAAAAATTAAGTTGGTAATAAAAGGAAAACATGTTCTAACGGTTTTGTTTCTTTTTCGGGGCGATGTTTGAACAGGTCGATCACTTCGCTTCACAAATCAAAACAGTTGCTGGACACAACTTAGAGCCAACGCCATGGCACCCTTTTCCTCCAAAAGACGATTCAGAAGAAACCGGACAATCCCGAGCTTACAAAATCATCCAATGCTCCTATCTCTCTTGTCCGTACACCTCAAACGACGACACTCAACCCTCCGAGGATCAGCTGGAGGAACACCGGCGATTATTGTCCTCTCAAGCCCCAGAAAATTGCCCTAGATTCTTCAAGTATATTTACCGTGATCTTGAACCTTGGGCTAAATCCCGAATATCAATCGACCATATTCAGCAGACCAAGGAAAAGGCTGCGTTTCGGGTTGTAATCGTCAACGGAAGATTGTATGTGGATTTGTATTATGCTTGTGTACAGAGTAGATTGATGTTTACGGTATGGGGATTGTTACAGCTTCTGAAAAGGTACCCAGGGATGATTCCCGATGTGGATTTGATGTTTGATTGCATGGATAAGCCTGCTATCAATAAAACTGAACATGGGTCTTTTCCATTGCCTCTGTTCCGGTATTGTACCACCGAAGCTCACTTCGACATTCCTTTTCCTGACTGGTCTTTTTGGGGTTGGTAAGATTAATTAGATTATTGCAAGTCCTTTTTAACCAAATCTGATATGAATCTGATCTGTTACTCAAAACCTGATTTTAAGAAACAGACACTGACCCAATCCTTAAATAAGTAAAACCTGTAAAAGGGTATTTTTAGTTTTTTTAAAATCATGAATTTAATCAAATTATACAAATTGGGTTGTTTGCATATATCTGGGCATTTGTGTTACAATCAGTATTATTAGTTCTGGGTATAATCTGATATCTCGTAAAAATGTTGTTTTGCAGGCCAGAGACAAATATAGATCCCTGGGATGAGCAGTTCAGAGATATTAAGAAGGGGTCACAAGCTCAAAATTGGGCCAACAAGTGGCCTCGTGCCTTTTGGAAAGGAAACCCAGATGTGGGTGCTCCAATTCGTCAGGAACTGATGCAGTGCAATGACACTAACTTGTGGCATGCAGAAATCATTCGTCAGGTTGGGATGAAATTGAATTACAATGTGAATTAATTTGAATCCCTATAAATGATATGGGTCCAATGGTCAAAATTTTTTTGCTTTAATGTGAAATAATGACAATTCACCATTGAATTGCAGAATTGGTTGGAAGAGGCAAAGGATGGGTTTGAGCAGTCCAAACTATCCAATCAGTGTAAACACCGGTGAGTAAGATATTAGCCATTTGGGGAATGGGAAATTAGGAATGGTAGTGCTTAGGATGAAATGCAGTAATAAATAAATAATGGAGTACTAAAGTTTTCTATTTTGTGCCTTTTTTTTTTTCTGCAGTTATAAGATCTATGCAGAAGGCTATGCTTGGTCTGTAAGCTTGAAATATATCCTATCTTGTGGATCTCTTGCTCTAATAATTTCCCCAGAATATGAAGATTTCTTCAGCCGTGGCCTCATTCCTAAGTACAACTATTGGCCTGTCTCTACCATTGATTTATGTCGGTCCATAAAATTTGCTGTTGACTGGGGTAACACACACTCAGCAGAGGTAAATTCATCAAAATGACCAGAATTGACAGCAACATGAACATCAATTTGTGTATTTCCTCATTGTGATGAATTTTTGGGGTATTTAAACAGGCAGAGGCAATTGGAAAAAGAGGGCAACAATTGATGGAAAGCTTAAACATGGACAGGGTCTATGATTACATGTTTCATCTGATTACAGAATATTCAAAGCTGCAAGATTTCAAGCCCGTTCCGCCGTCATCAGCTCAGGAAGTTTGTGAGGAATCCATACTTTGCTTGGCGGAACCAAAGCAGATGGAGTTCCTTAAAAGAGCAACTGCAGTTCGTTCATCAACACCTCCCTGCAGTCTCACCAGGCGTCCCAACAGTAATGTTTTTGATGCTTGGAATGAACGTAAGCAGAAAACTATTGAATTTGTGAAAAATATGGAGATGCAAAGTGAAGATAGACAAATGAGGTAAAATTAATGCCTCTAGTTTTCATGTCTTGTAAAATTTTGTAGCTTAAGATAAGAACCAGTTGTAGATTATGCTCTTGTAGAATTTTTTTTTTTTTAATACATTTTTGTTACCTTTGACAAGGTCAAAATAAGATTTAATCATGAACTTGGCCCTATTCGCCAACAAAGATTTTCATTGTTTTCTTAATGGAAAGAGAAGAGAACAAAATGAATTTGAAGGCAACATTTATGAGGGGAGAGCAAATTAGACAATAGACATGATGAAAATGACTTTGGATCGAGAGGGATAGTCTCTATCATTTTGTTTTTGCCACACATAACCTGACAATTTAACATGTTTTTATTCTAGAATTTGTCGATATTAAATAATATATTCTATTTTTGTTCAATTTTATATTGATTGATTTCATTTTAGCAAAAGGCAAAGGCAAAGATATTCATTCATACATGAGAATGTGAGACAGGAGAGAGAAATGTTGTGTATTTGTTTCAGGTCAGCTAGCGTTCACATTGCATTGTCTAGTTGCTTTTGTTTGTCCTCCCCTTTCTTCCTTTTCTTTTTATTTTTATAGATACAAAATAATTAAAACGAACAAATTTCTGCATAACATCAAACTAAACAACTAAACACCAATACCCATTATTATACCTATCATATGGTAAGATTCTAAAGATTCATATGCAGCATGTACCTAATAGTTAAGCCTAACACAAATGAATGGATTAGGTCATTTCAAGTTCGGACTCTTTCAAATCTGAAAAAGTAATTTATTTTCTTTATTTTATAAGATTAATCAAGAATAGTACTTTTTGAAGTAAAAGCAGGACTTTCATTACGATAAAAGAAGAATTACAATCAGTTTTTAGAGGATCATGAAGCCAATAAGGCATATCCTCAATCCATACAAGTTCTTCATCTAATGATATTCCAAAACGAACAAGCTCATAAGCAACGGAATTGCCATGTCTGCTAACATATTGAAATGAACAAAAATCAAACAAATTTTTTAAAATCTTAGCATCTTCAATAAGGAGTCCAATTGGAGAGAAGTCATCATTCGGGCAAGTAAATTTTTATTATTATGGGAGTAAATTTGGATTCAGTTTGGACATGAGTTATGTCATTTCGGATTAAGATCATTGACCTTTTAAATAAAATCAAATACGGTTATGTTCATAATTGAACATGTTCTTCTTTTTTTAGGTAAAAGATGATCTTTTCATTAATTCAAAAGATCGGGTTACAAATGCAAGAGGGCAAATGATCCAGCCAAACTCTATGCTCACCCACATTACAAATTTGGCTATATTATTGTATGCCAATTTGTTTGCTTCTCGCCTGACATGAGAAAAAGAGCAAAGATTCAAAGGCTTCGGTCATGCTAAGGATGTCACAACTCACAAATCAGATAACATCAAGTTATATTTTTTTTTTGTTACTAATTTACTAATATTTTTACATTTAATGATACAAACTACTCACTCTGAATTCATAACTCATTACTTAACTTTTTTTGCTACATGAAATTTAAATGTTACACCATGTGAGGTAGTCATGTTCCATCCTGATCACTTGAGATTCGAATTCGAAATCTCTCACATGCAATCTCAAGTTCTAGTCACTAAGATCTCTCTTGGAGATCGATCAAAACTCATTAGCTTCCTATGTACCACAATATAATAGTAACTATAATGTGCATTAGACTAAAGCTTTTTTTTGGTTAAATAGGCTAAAACATATTCATGGCTGGTGAAATGTTGTTAGCATCCACAATATGTACATTGAGAAAAATTAACAAATAATCTTTGACCCTAATCATACAGAATTCATATACTAAAAAATTTAACAAACTGAATGTCGTCGTATCGAGAAACATATATGTTACGAGATATTGGTAAGACTAAGACCCATTTTTAAAATAGTTGACTTCATAATATATACAAATTTGAACAATTCAAGGTTATGACCATATTTCATTTACATTCATGAAAACGATAGATAAATGCTATCATATAAACTATTTTAAGAAAGGGTAACGTTAGTTAGAATTAGAACCAAATAGAGTCGATAGAATGGACCTTTGATTTTACATTTTATAATCTTAATCTATCAATATAAATATATCACACTTGCCAATTTCTATACAGGTTTCGCTGGCATTACAGTTGTAATTAAATTGTAATACTAATTATTTATCATTATTTTAATTATTTTTAGTCAATGGTCTTGGTTTGGTTGTCAATTACTAAATTGAGTAGCAAAAAGAATACTTAACTCATAACTAACATAAATCTTGATCAAATCAAATCTAACGTAAAAATGCAAATCTGTAATACGGTGATCATTTAATCCGAAATATTTACTCTTGAGAGAGTGGAATAAAATTAGATGATGTATCCTCTTTTTTTTTTTTCTTTTTTTTTATGCATATGACATCCCCGAAAACAACCTTCCTAAGATATAATAACAATTGCAATTTACAAACAAAAAATATGTAAATAGTATTATTTTTAATTTATATATTGATTACTTATGAGTTATGGCAGATGGTCAACTACGTATAGTATATGTAAAATAATCTTAAAAATTGCAGTGAAAGAATTGAAGAAAATGGGTGGGAAATGGGAATTGGGATGACCTGCTGGGACGACGAAGACTGCGTCCACGTGACAGTGTAAATATACAAATTTACTAATTTGTTCCCTTTATTTATTTATTATATTGCAAGTTTACAACTTTTTTTTCTGATTATATATAGTTATACCTTTTTTTTTTGCTTTTTAATGATTATATATTATTATATATAAGTTCACTTTTTCTCATGTTTAAATCACACGGTACCTTCTGACCAAAAAAAAAAATCACACGGTACCTAACTTTTATCCGTCTTCTATTGACTGAAGAAGCTTTTATAATCACTTGTATTATGCACTGCAGCTATAGCTATCAAATTTTTGTAAATCTCATCCCATAAACCAGCTCATTAACAGATGATAATAAGTGATCATTTTAAAAATTAAAAAAAGGGTTAACCTTTGTGCTATGTCTCGTGCATTTTGAGGGTACTATTTGTTTTTTTTTTTTTCAGAAAAGGTTCTAATTATTTATATTATTCATTAATATATTCTATATTTTTTAATCCAAAGAATGTAGTAAATAACGAAAATGCTTTTTGCCGCAGCCCGCACCAATCTTACCATCAATTTTTTACTTGAGGTGACACAAGTTTGGTATACATTCATAAAAATAAACTTTACATGTGTCATGTAAGTACTTAAATTTAGAACATTTTATTATGATAAATTGGTAGGGTAATTAGTGGTGACAAGTAGAATTACCCTTACCTTTTCAACAAAAAAAAAGGAATTACCCTTACCCTTGTAATAAATGTAAAATATTTTTTACTAAAATTAGAAAGTCAACTATACTAGTAAAGGATGTAATGAAGATACATTTAACAAAAATTTAAATATACTAGTATCAAATTGACAAATTGTGAATAGGGTTGGAAAAATGGTAAATGTTTAAATTTGTGGTAGAAGATATTTGGATTCAAGTCTTCACATCGAATGTTCAAAAATTTCACAGAAAAAAATCCAAAAATTCATAGATCCTCAAAGGGATTGACAACTTACGGGTTCCTCCCAATGGACAAAAATGATAATAGATACCCTATTTTCGAGTCATTTTAATAACTATGAATGAATAATTGAAAAACATGTTGGTGGGATTGGAAGCCATGGATTTAACATTTCTGCCTGATTTTTAAAGCATCAACATATAACATAGTAAAGTGAACACAGAACACCGACCAAATAATTGTGATGGAGTAATGTGTAGCATCTTTTTCCTTATATATACCCTACAAGTTGAAACATCAGCATAAAATTCCTTGAACTTTGAACTTCATTTACCAAAAGATACCTATACAAGGGGAAATGATAATAAAGAATAATTTACTAAATACTTCTGGAGAAAAAAAAATGTACTAAATACTAGAATTAGCCGTTTGCTTTTATTTTTCATTAAGAAATGAAGATCTTTATTAAATTTCCAACTGACGAATTAATTCTCAGAGGATAGTTAAAAAAAAAAAAAGTGATTTTTTGTTTTTCTGTCACCAATATCTGTTCCCTGTTTCAAAATCCCTGAATCTTGTCACAATCTAGCAAAAGGTAGACATTTGTTCTTCTTTTCTTTTCTTTTCTTCAAAATGTGAAATTTGATAAAATAGACTTTTAACCTACTAGTAGAAGGCAAGGAAAGTACATATATTAGATAGATAAAAATAAATTCTTTGTTGACCAAAAGCAGAGACCAACAATTAGAACAGAGGGAAAAGCTCTGCTCCATTCTCATTAGATACTTCCAATATAAAATTACAGAAACAAACAAAGGAAACTAAACTAAACCCACTTAAGAATTTACAATAATTCAATGCTGTAACCATATAAATAGCCCCCCACCAGAAAACCAGATATCCGGCAAACCTTTTCAATCAGCATTTTCTTTCATTTTTCTTTAATATCAGAAAAAACAGGGGAATCAAAACAGAGCTGATTGATGGGGAGTTATAGAATGTGCGTCTGTTTCACTAGGAAGTTCAAGGTAACTGAGGCGGCACCGCCACCGGACGTTAAAGATGCATTCCACAAGTATGCTGACGGTGGGCCGCACATGACGGCGGAGCAGCTGCAAAGATTCTTGGTGGATGTGCAGGGGCAAGTTGGTGCAACAGTGGCAGATGCAGAGGTGGTTGTGCAGCAGGTGCTGCAAAAAAGACATCATATTGCTAAGTTCAGGAAGCACACTTTAACTCTTGATGATTTTCATCATTACTTGTTTTCTGCAGATCTAAATCCGCCTATTGGTGATCAGGTGCTCTGTTTTTTCTTCTTTCTTCTTTTTGATGATCTTAATTTTCCCCCTTTTTTTTAAAGTGAAAGTCGTATCATTAATGGACTTATATTGGTTTTAGGATTTTTCTTCCTTTTTTGGCATGTTGAAAGAATCGGAATTTTTCGTTTTGTTGGTTGGGTTTTATTTGGATTCTTCCTAATGTACTCCAAAAGTTAACTTTGTTCTTTCTTATTTTGGCATCAATTCTAGCCTAAATTCTACTCTATGTCATAAAAACTATCAAATTTTAGTCTTCGATATTTCTTATCTGATCAAGTTGTTATCTTTACACTTTAGCATAGTGAAAAGGGTTTCAAATATTTGATCCAATAACTGGGAACAGTTTACAAATTTACAAACAAATTGAGCCTTAGCAATGTGCTTATCTATCTTTTGCTTTTTTCTTAGAGTCATTTTTCTTTTTTGGGTGGATTATGGGGCCATTAGTTTGGCATCTAATAGTGGAATCTTGAAATTTTCAGGTCCACCATGACATGAAAGCTCCTTTGTCCCATTATTTCATATACACAGGCCACAATTCATATTTGACTGGAAATCAGCTCAGCAGTGACTGTAGCGATGTCCCAATCATAAAGGCACTCAAGAGAGGTGTGAGAGTAGTGGAGCTTGATATATGGCCTAATTCCACAAAAGATGATGTTAATGTTCTACATGGAAGGTAAATTATTGATTATGATTCCAGAATTGTCAATGGATTGTGATGTTGAACTGCACTAAGTATGTTTTCTAATGTCTTTAATAGAATTAGATTGATTTTCTTTCCTTGGATAGTTAATGAAGATGGTAATAATAGGAACAAATTAGAAATCATTGATTTATGAGGGAAAATGCATGCTGAGTCTGATTAGAAATCATTGAATTCTTTTCATTTGTTTTGTTTTGTACTTCTGTTGCTGCTTGTTAAACATTCTTGGATTAATTGTCTGCTTATAAATGCAGGACTTTGACAACTCCAGTGGAACTTATCAAGTGTTTAAAGTCCATCAAGGAACATGCTTTTAGTGCATCTCCCTATCCAGTTGTAATTACTCTTGAAGATCACCTTACTCCAGATCTTCAGGCAAAAGTTGCTCAGGTACTTGAAACATTTTGTATCCTTGAGCCTGCAATTGTGCCTGGAATCTCCTTTTGAGTTTTGACTGATATGAAAGTAACTTAATTTGTAGATGCTTACTCAAACATTTGGGGACATGCTATTTCGCCCTGAATGCGAATGTTTAAAAGAATTCCCTACACCAGAGGATTTGAAGTATCGGATCATTATTTCAACTAAACCTCCCAAAGAGTACCTTGAAGCTCAGGGTAGCAAACACAAAATGAATCATTCACAGAAGGAGAAGGATCCTGATGATGACGTTTGGGGGAAAGAGCCTGATGAAGAGCTCACAAATAGTCAAGAAGGTGACATTGACAAGGTGTGCTTGGAAAGGAATTGAATTCCATTTTGCTTTTGTTTAACTTTTGAATATGCACCTTCCATTAATAAGAATGAGAAACTCTATATTATGATCAGTGCGACTAGATTTCTGCACCATTTTCCAAGACTTATTAAAGTTGCTTGTTGAGTTATTTGGTATTCACAATGAAGTTTCCTCATTGGTTTGCAGACTGATAGTGATGCAAGTGAGAAAAATCGAGATGATGACTATACGGATACATTTGAACCTGAATTACGCACTTCAGAACCGCCTGTGTACAAGCGTCTTATTGCCATACATTCGGGCGGACCTAAGGGTGGGTTGAAGGAGGCACTGAAAGTTGAAGTTGATAAAGTTAGACGCCTTAGTCTGAGTGAACAAACACTTGAAAAGGCTACAGTGTCTCATGGGACACAAGTTGTGAGGTAATTAATTACCAACATTCCCGGTATATAATGCTGAATAAATATTAATTTTTCTGTAAGCCCCATTTTCCTAATCCTTGATATCATCATTGTTCAGATTTACCCAGAAAAATTTCCTGAGAATATATCCAAAGGGTACTCGGTTCACCTCCTCCAACTATAAGCCACTGATCGGTTGGATGCATGGAGCTCAAATGGTTGCCTTTAACATGCAGGTTAATTTTGCATCTCTACTTATTCAGTTGTCTGAATCATAGTATATTTAAATGCTCTAAACCTGAACTCCAAAACATTCCCTGCCAAAAGTTGATATTAATAAGTCTAGAACATGTTTCTAGATTTGTCTGAAGGTGTGTTTTAGCATTGAAGTCACACATGAGCACATTAAGAGCATTTTATTCAATGCTACATATTTTTTCCTCTTAATTTGAATGGAAAATTTTGTTGTTATGACCCTAATATGAAACATCAAGCCAACAAGGTTCTGGTCTTATTATTGCAGGGATATGGTAGAGCTCTTTGGTTGATGCATGGGATGTTTAGAGCAAATGGAGGCTGTGGTTATGTGAAAAAACCAGATTTTCTGATGAATGTGGATCCAGATGGTAAGGTGTTTGATCCTAAAGCAAAGTTACCCATCAAGAAAACTTTAAAGGTAAGCATTTTGCCTATGAACAGATGAATGATCATCCTTCTTAGCCTGCTTCCATTAAATCCTTTGTTTTTTTTTTAACTTTGACAGGTGAAAGTTTACATGGGAGATGGCTGGCATTTGGATTTTAAACAAACTCACTTTGACTTGTATTCTCCACCTGATTTCTACACTAGGGTAAGATTATTTTGCATTAGTAGTCTGATTACCAATTATTATTGACTGACCAAGAAGAAAGTAGTTGAATTACCCTGTTGCATGAATTGAACCTTGAATATATGTAATAATAATGCAGGTTGGCATAGCAGGAGTGCCAGCTGATCAAGTAATGAAGAAAACAAAGATAAAAGAAGACAACTGGACACCTGGTTGGGATGAGGAATTTACATTTCCATTGACTGTTCCTGAATTGGCTTTGCTAAGAATTGAGGTCCATGAATATGACATGTCTGAGAAAGATGATTTTGCTGGTCAAACTTGTTTGCCAGTCTCGGAATTGAAGCCAGGGATTCGAGCAGTTCCACTCTGTGATCGCAGGGGGGAGAAGTTGAACAATGCCAGACTTCTTATGCGATTCGAATTGGTTTGAAAACTATGGAAATAAAAACGATTTGGTCACTTACCGTGTCTGGCGATATGTGGCATGCCAGTGTATGATATGAATAAATCATTCAACATTTACATGCCACTTAGCGGTCACCAAAATGTTAAATTTTAGAAATGCTAGTGTCTTAGTGACCAAACTCATATTATTATCATTATTTTTGTTAGTGTTTTAAAGGTTAAATAAAACTATCTATACAAATTAATTATGCTTAGAGTTTATTTTTTTTGGCACCAACTCATTGTATTCGGTATCCACATTGAACTGCTACTAGTACAGAGTCGAGTCATATTAAATACCAAATAATGAGAGGGAGCTCTTTCTCAATACCCATTTTTTCCATTCATAGAATAGAATTCTTACCGAGATTTCCATAAGTAAATAGTAAACTATCTATATGGTAGATAATCAATTTTATTTTCTTTCCTTTTAGTTTCTAATGGTTGAAATTTAGAGGTGTTCATGGCTTGGGTCAGACTGGGTTCGGACTTGGTTTTTGCTTAGTAATTACACAAAATGTGCTTGTCCAAGCCCGGCTCGGCCTGAAGAACAGGCCTCAACTTTTGCCCAATATCAGATACCAAATGATGAGAGGAAGCTCTCTCTCGATACCCATAGTTTCCATTCATAGAACTCGTACTAAGATTTCCATAGAGTTCCATAAGTAAATAGTAAACTCTCTATATGGTAGATAATAAATTTTCTTTTAGTTTCTAATGGTTGAAATTTAGAGGTATTCATGGCCAAAGTCAGGCCGGGTTCAGGCCTGGCTTTTGCTTAGTAATTGCATAATATGTGCTTGTCCAAACTTGACTCGGCCTGAAGAATAGGTCTCAACTTTTGCCCAAAACTCGCACTAGTCCGTCTTTATTTATTTTTAAAGATAAAATAATAATTAAATTTTTTTAAAATAAAATTTAAGCATTAAAATTTATAATCCAATAATAAATTAAATCAAAATAAACTGTGATGAAAAGATTAAATTTTGATAATGTTTACAAGTTTTTTTTTAGATAATAATGTTTACAAGATTTAATTAAGCTATACATATTAAATTTTATTTTTGTTTTTTTAGGGAATTTTTTTATTTTTATATTTTAGTTTTTAAATATAGAGCAAGTAAGTTTTGGGCAGCGTTATTCACGTGCAAATATTGCAATTGGGTCGTCTCAATTCTACAAAGTCCGGCCCTTTTCCCCTTACATACACTTTACAGTGCTCGTGCTGGTTATGTCACTCACTACTCACAAGTCACAGTACAGAAAATTGATTTGCTGGACCATTATTTTAGTAGGAAATAGCTTCTTTTTTCATAAATGGCCATGCCAAAATGCATGTTATTTCATATAAAAATTTTAGCTTTTTTTTCCCCTCTTTCCTCCTACGTGCCTTTGAATTCAATCCTCAAAATGATTTATACTTTTTTTTGACAGAAAAAAAAATGATTTACTTTCAAACCCAAATATAATTATACTACTAGATTTGAAAATTGTGAACCTACGTAAGATCTAAAATCAAATCAAAACTAAACTGAATTTGCCATGTTGACTGAAGAGGTACAGGTTTGGGTACAATTACTTTTTTGCTAAATGGTTTGGGTACAATTATTGCCACTCTAATTGGTACACTTACTTCTGCAACTGCAAACTGAAACCTTTATCTTCACACTTCACACTTCCCAGTTTCCAGACCACCACCATCTTAAATGTCCATTTTTTATACTTTTTCAAAAATCACCTCAACAAACAAGAAAAGGAAGAAAAACTTGAATGGGAATAGTATATTTCTACCTTTTTCTTTCTAGTCTTAGTTTAGACTTTTAGTTGTGCAATTTTAAGAAATACGTATATATAAATTATTATTTTAGCATTGTATTCATCACGATAAGATTGTGCAGCTAAATATCATATATATGATATATCCATTCGATTTTCTAGAAAAGGGTGTTTTGATTTTCGATTCGATCCTGACGAGTAATGCAACAATTTGGAATTGATTCTTTTGTTTTTGCAAGTCTATTAAAATTCATTCAAAAGGCAGATGAAAATATTCTCTCTTACTGTGTGAAAATGAAAATGAAAATGAAAATGAAATACTCCCATAAGGTCGTATTGGCATATTCTAAGATGGACAAACTTGACAAGCTTTATCTGAAACAAAATTAAACAAATAAAAAGCAGATATAAACGATTCAATCCCGAAAAAAGAACAGATTGACTAGAAAAAACACAGAAAGAATCTAACACTACTTAAAACTAATTTATATATCTCCACGACTATCACATATCATATTTCTTCTAAAGAACTCTGCTTTTCAATTTCTATGATTTTTTTTTCTATCATGTTGGCATGTGGGGAATAATATCCAACTTCCAGGAATGCCTCATATCAGTAAAACAAACAAGGCGTGTGGGAATATGTTGAATTGAACAAGTCTGATATATAAAGAGAGATTAGGACATGTCACCAGACAAAATCATCACACAATCAAGAACAACACTTGAAGGAAGTGGAAAGTAGAAACAAGTTCAGCCAAACTTGGAAATCTCTGTTCGTGAAGGTTTTGCTGGTTTTTTTTGTTATTTTCTCAAGGCTAGTTTTTCATGGGGTACATGTGGAATTATAGGCTCTGCATTGGCCTTCCTAAGAAATTAGGAGTTACTGAGGCCGGGCCGATGATGGATGTCAAGAAAGTTTTCATGGAGTACGCGGAGGGGGCTACTTGTATGACGGTGGAGCAACTCCGGCGGTTCATGGTGGAGGTTCAAGGTGATGCTGAAGCTTCCATAGAAGATGCTGAGAGGATTCTGGAGGAAGTGCCTCATAGAAAACATCATAATCATCATACTGTAAAATTCACAAAGCAGGGTTTAAGTCTTGAAGATTTTCAATCTTACTTGTTTTCTGTGGATTTCAACCCTCCTCTCCTTGATAAGGTATATATAATATGTTTGCTTTCAAAGTTTTTGTTCTTATTTTCAATCAATGTTTTAACATGGAGATATTACATTTACATGATTTCAGGTGCATCAGGAAATGACAGCTCCTCTGTCCCATTACTTCATATATACGGGTCACAATTCATATTTGACTGGAAACCAAATCAGCAGTGATTGCAGCGATGTTCCTATTATAAAGGCCCTTAAGAGAGGTTTAAGAGTGGTGGAGCTTGATATTTGGCCTAATTCTTCCAAAGATGATGTTCTTGTTCTTCATGGATGGTATGTATTACATTTCAGGAACTTCATTCATTTCCATATTCTTGTCTTTAATTACTCTTCTGAATGGAATTTGATCACTATTGATTACAGAAACCTTGGAAAGATTCATTGATTTTGATTTTACGTGTGTTTATGAAATGTAGGACCTTGACAACACCTGTGGAGTTGATCAAATGTTTGAAATCCATTAAAGAGCATGCTTTTTCTGCATCTCCATACCCAGTTATAATTACTTTTGAAGACCATCTTACCCCAGATCTTCAAGCTAAAGTTGCTCAGGTTTGTTATCCTTTAAAATTGTAATAGATACCAGCAGTCTTTCTGAAATTCCACCTTTCTAATAATTTCATCATGATTTTTCTTTTTGTTGCTTATAGATGGTGACCGAAACATTTGGAAACATGCTATATTATCCAGAATCTGAATGTGTGAAAGAATTCCCATCCCCGGAAGAACTGAAATATAAAATCCTGATATCATCTAAACCACCAAAGGAATACCTTGAACCTGAGGCAAGCAACTCAGTCAAAGAAAAAGATTCTGATGAAGATGTACGGGGAACAATATCAGCAGAACTTACATGTGATGATGAAAAGGTCAGTATAAAAGGGAAAAGAAAAAAAAAAGTCATTAATTTCTGTCTAATTTTTCACCTTTTAACTTAGGCATATTGAAGTTTTTTGCTCTGTTTCATTGCAGCAGAGTGATTGTGATGATACAAGTGAACATAGTCAATGCGAGGGTGACAATGAACCCTACGAAAGGCTGTTGCGGCCATTAGGAGCACCAGCATACAAGAATCTTATTTCCATTCCAGCTGGAAAACCAAAGGGAAAACTAAAGGAGAAACTAAAAGTTGACATTGATAAAGTTATACGCCTAAGTTTAGGTGAACAAAAATTTGAAAAGGCCATTGCCTCCCATGGAACAGATGTTGTAAGGTAAACATCAATTCTGATACTACATTTTCAATTAGAAATTGTTTTTAAGATTGAATCTAATGCTTGAAAATAATTGTACTATTTAGGTTCACTCAGAGGAACATTTTGAGGATATATCCAAAGGGCACTAGGGTTAATTCTTCAAACTACAATCCTCTAATTGGTTGGATGCATGGGGCTCAAATGGTTGCATTGAACATGCAGGTTTGTTTGCTTTTTGTTTTTGTATTCCCTTCAATATTTTATATCTGGAAAACGTTTTCCCATATATTCTGAAATCTGGGTTCTAATGTACTTAACAAGTTCATGATCTAATAATTGCAGGGATATGGAAAATCTCTATGGTTGATGCATGGGATGTTTAGATCCAACGGAGGGTGTGGATATGTGAAAAAGCCAGACTTTCTGATGAAAGTGGGTCCAAATGATCAGGTTTTTGATCCTAAAACAAAGCTGCCACTGAAGACATTATTAAAAGTGAGTATATATATAGTTTATTGAAAGGAAAAGAAAAGATTGATTCCCCCACTATAATGGTCATCTTTTTTTTTTTTTCCTCTCTAATTTGCCTTCCATGTTACTCAACAGGTAAAAGTATACATGGGAGATGGATGGCATTTGGATTTTAAACAAAGGCACTTCAATCTTTGGTCTCCACCAGAATTCTACACCAAGGTAAGTATAATTTCTTGCTTGGGGAAAATTAGATTACAAGTTTTGATTGAAAGAAATCAAACAAGTTGCTATATTTTTATGCAGGTTGGAATAGCAGGAGTGGCAGCAGATAAGATGACTAAGAAAACAAAGAAAAGAAAAGGGAATTGGACTCCTGTGTGGGATGAGGAATTCACATTTCCATTGACAGTTCCTGAAATAGCTTTACTTAGGGTTGAAGTTCATGAATATAACATGTCGGAGAAAGATTATTTTGCAGGTCAGACATGTCTGCCGGTGTCCGAATTGAGACCGGGCATCAGGGCAGTGCCTCTGTATAACCGGAAAGGCGAGAAGTTCAATTCACTTAGACTTCTCATGCGCTTTGAGTTTGTCCAAGTAGATTTTTAGTCTTGCACCAAAACATAACTCTTTTTGCTACTGAAATACAGTGGTTTTCAATAATTTTCCCATGGTTGGGATGGAAAATGTGATAGATTTTATATCACATACTGATACTAATTAATCCCAAAATGCCAAAAAAGAGAAAGAAAAATCCATCAAATTTCATTTTTGTTTTCTGTGAAGTAATCTAATGTAAGAAATTTACAGTGCATTACAGTACCTTAATAGTTGGTCTAAAGTTGATGTTTCAAAATTTTGAGCATCAATTGAAATTGAACAGAAGTACTACTGTTAACTACAATATATACATGTGAAGTTTTTGTTTTTTTTAGCAACATGTGTCATATCATTACTTAAAAAGTATCTGGGTTACAAACGTGCAGAGGAACTCCACACCAAACATAATTAGCCTCAACAACACAATCATAGTGGGTTAAATTATGAGCCAACCTATTACAATTTCTATTAACATGCTTAAAATCAATAAAATGGAAAAAAGCAGAAAGCTCCTTAATCTGAGCTACAAGAGTGCCACCCTCCCAAAAACACAGATCAAACTTCTTGATTTCTCGGATGGCAATCAAAGAATCACTTTCTACAAAACAGTCATGAAAACCATTATACAATGCTACTAATAATCCAAAACGGATGGCATACATCTCAGCGAAAAGAGCGTCCGGCACTAGACTAATCCTCGTTGCCGCACACAACAAAACTGCACCATTTTCATCCTGAATCACCGCTCCTAGTCCTGCCTCCCTTGTAGTAGATACAAACGAAGCATCAACATTCAATTTCACATATCCGGGTACTGGAGGTGTCCATGTCTGTAATAATCCTCTCGATAGAACATTATCCCGTCGAGAGCAGGATGCCTCTATCTCATGAACATATCTGGCCGCCGAGGTACATAAGGTAGCTGGCAAACGACAAGTGTTGTCATGCAAGGCCTTATTCCTATTTGCCCAAATTAACCACAATAAGAAACAAACAAGCTCTAGAACACCCAACTCCTTAGCTTTCATAAATAAACTCAGCCAAAACTCATCTGAATTCAACCAAGTCTCCAAATACCCTTCAAGCCAAGGACACGCCGTATTCCAAACAATCCTACTAAACGGGCAGAAGAAAAAGATATGCAATACTGAATTCTCTGTACCACAGCACACAACACAAGTATCATCAATGGCCACACCCCTATATTTCAACAAGGCTTTAGTTGACAAAATATTTGACACTAGTCTCCATAGGAAATACTTAACCTTTGGAAGTATCAAAGCATTCCAAATCATCCGCCACACTGGAGATCGTAAATCCGAATTTAACACCTCCTTACCAAGAATCTGTCTAGCCACATGGTACCCACTCCTCACTATGTAACATCCATTTTGAGAGTGACACCAAATCATTTTATCTCGAAGAGTTGACAAGTGTAAAGGGATACACATAATTCGATTAACATCTTCCTCCACAAATAGTTCCCTTAACAAATCAAGATCCCAACAGCCATGATCATCAACAAGAGCACTCACCGGTGTTTGAGTACACTGAACACCGGGTTTGGGTTGTGGTTGATACGTAGGTGGCTTATTAATCCACCTATCTCGCCAGATATCAACATCCAAACCATTACCCACTTGCCACCTACAACCTTGCTGTAACACTTCTCTTCCAGCTAACAGACTCCTCCAAAAAAAAGATGGATTATGTCCCAATGTCGCCTCCATAAACGAACTACGCCAGAAATATTTAGCTTTGAGGATACGGTAGCATAATGAATGCTCGTCATGCAATAATCGCCAGCATTGTTTAGCAAGCAAAGGCAGGTTAAAAACTTCAAAGTCACAGAAGTCCAGTCCCCCATCCATCTTCGAAACACACAATGATTCCCAAGATTTACAGTGAATACGTCTCTTCTCATCCTTACTTCCCCACCAAAACTTAACAATAATAGAATTCAATTCTTGGACGAAAGTTTTAGGAAATTTAAAATTGCTCATCAAATATGTATTTATTGCTTGAGCTACCGCTTGAATCATAACTGCTTTACCTGCATTAGATAGCAATTTCCCTCGCCAACTTTGCACTAGTTTCCACAACCTGTCTCTTATCATTTGCAACTCGACTTGTTTAGCTCTACCTATCATAATAGGCAAGCCAAGATATTTGTCTCTATCCAACACTCTTTGAACCCCAAGCTTATTCATAATTGAGGTTCGAACACATTCGGGAGTATTTTTACTAAACAATATTGCAGATTTCTCGATGTTGATCTGTTGTCCTGAGGCCCGCTCAAAACATTTCAATACATCCAGAATAACATCGCATTCCACCTCATTAGCTCGTAGAAACAATAAGCTATCATCAGCAAAGAATAGATGAAACACCCTATGAGCATATCGAGCTACTGACACTCCTTGAATGACACATGTACTTTCAGCATGCCTTAGTAAAGAAGATAACCCTTCCATACAAAACAAGAATAAATACGGAGACAAAGGATCCCCCTGACGGATACCTCTAGATGGGACAAATTTCGTTGAAGGTGTCCCATTAATTAATACCGAGTAAGAAATAGTACGCACACACGTCATCAAGAGAGATATCCATCGAGTCGAAAAACCTATCTGCCACATAATTTCTTTCAGAAAAGCCCACTCAACCCTATCATAGGCTTTACTAAAATCGAGCTTAAGAGCCATATTCCGCTTCCCTCCCCTACGCTTGTTCTTCAAATAGTGGACTGTTTCAAAAGCCACCATAGAGCTATCAAAAATCATACGCCCAAGAACAAAAGCACTCTGGTTTGGCCCAATGACATGGGGCAAAACCACCTTAAGACGATTTGACTAAGCTTTCGAGACAATCTTAAAAACAACATTGCACAAACTAATCTGTCGAAAGTCTTTTGTCGAGCATGGATTTTCTATTTTTGGGATAAGAACCACATAAGTATTATTTAAATCTGGCAACTCTTCCCCTGAATTAAGGAAACCCACCGCCATATTACAAACATGCTCTCCCACAATATCCCAAAAATGCTGGAAGAAAATTACGGTCATACCATCCAGTCTTGGTGATTTATCAAGGCTCATCTGGAATGCCGCCTCACGTATCTCTTCCCGAGTAAACTCCCTATCTAGATCGGCATTCATTTTCGGGGTTACTTTTTTATCAACAAAGTTAAGCACATGTTGGATGTCAAAAATATCTGGGCTTAAAGTCGTGAAAATATTTTTAAAATATTTCAGAATTTCTTCCTCAATCTCCTCACCCGACAACCATACACCCCGGTCATCTTGGAGAGCTAAAATAGTATTTTTCTTATTACGCCTAGAAGCCATGGAGTGGAATAACTTAGAATTCCTATCCCCCTCCCGTAACCAAGTGACTCTTGCTCGTTGACGCCACATTACTTCTTCCCGGTCATAAAGCTCATTCAATTCATCCATACAAGAATGTAATGGAGCCGTCAAACCTTCTCCTTGAGCCAAAACATAAAGCTTCTCCAGTTCTTTTTTCTTCTTTCAAATACTATTTCTAACATGACCAAAGCAATTTCGATCCCAAACTTGTAAAAACTCAGCACACGACTCAATACTTTGTTTGACATCGACATTACCATTGCTATTCCAACTTTCTTCAACAATCGAGCGGATATCATCATGCAACAACCACATGCTTTCAAAACGGAAACGTTTTCTCCTACACCTAGAAACTACAACATGCCTATCCAATACATTAATAAATAAAGGAAGATGATCTAATGCAGAGGAAATTAAAACCTGTACAAAGGAGTGGCCAAATTAGGTAGTCCGGCTATCAGTAGCAAAACATCTGTCAAACTTCTCAAAAATTGTTTCTCCTCCCATCCTTCGAGACCATGTCATCTTCGGGCCTTGAACAAGAATGTCTCTAAAAGCACAAAATTCTACAGCTTCCCGAAATTGCTCCATTTGACGATTTAACCGTAAAACACCTCTTATTTTTTCATCATTAGACAAAATCTCATTAAAATCCCCTGCACAAAGCCAAGGGAGAGATGAACTACTAGCCAAATTTCGTAGTAGAGACCATGTTTCATGCCTCCTACTAGTTTCAAATTGTCCATATATGCCCGTAAAACGCTATTGATCAGCAGGAAGGGTACCAATTTTAACATCAATATGTGAAAGAGAATAAGAGAGTACATAAACTGACAAGGAATCAGACCAAAGCAAAGCTAAACCGCCTGCCCCGTCCAACACTACTAACTGAAAAACAATAATCATAACCCAAGAAAGACCAGATCCACTCCATCTCATTACTACTACGCTTGGTTTCAGACAGAAATAAAATTTGAGGCTTATTACAAATTATTAAACTACGGAGAACGTGAACTGACCGAGAAGCCCCAAGTCCTCGGCAGTTCCAAACAAAACAACTCATGGCTGCCGGCAGGGATGATGCTTAGACATCCCCGCCATTCCATTACAATACTCATAAGAATTACAACCATCAGTATCATGACTAGATTCCACAGCAACAAAATCCTCTGCCTCTGCCGCAGCATCAGTTCTTCCTTGACCAGTTTTTCCCTGATCCGGCTTCATTAAAGCAGCATCATCCACGATCGGGTTAGCCTCCTCCTCCCTAGATTTCTTAGCCGTACCTTCCCCAACTGAAATCAAATCCTCATGTACCGCATCCCTCTTCTTACCATTCCGAAAATTGGTTTGTTGAGCCAATGTTTCAAACGAGTATTTATCAGATACCCGTGCCACCTATTTCCATTTGCGTGGCTGTTTCCTAGTAGCAGAATTATTTGCCCCAAAAACTAATAATAGACGAACCGGGGAAGGTAAAATTGAAGCTTCATTCTCGTCAGCCTTAGCTTTCTTTTTCACTTACTGTAGGCTAGCATCATGGGTCTTTTTTAATGGATTTGATGAAGAGCACTCACCCAAGCCTAAGTGAAATGGTTGTTGCAAAGCATTAAAGCCCATACCCGATCTCGCACGAGCCAAGCCCATTCCAGGAATCAAATTGTTTGATGCTGCACCTTGCTGCCTAGAATTACTCCCACGATCTCCCTCAATTTGCGGAGACTCTACCATCCCTTCCTGCACCAATTCTTGCTGGAAATTAGGAGTAATCAAACCCTCAACAGCATTAATAGCCACTTGTCCTTTAGCAACGCCATGAGATTCAGCATTATGGAGAAACTGACGGGTCAAAGCCCTTCACGATTTGAGGTAACCTCCCTCTCTCCCGAAAATTGCTCACATCTCATCTTCGAAACCACCTCACATGATCGTTCCTCCTCGTCAATGGCACGCGCCACCTCCCGGCCCCGTAACAGCAAACTATCAACATGGTTTCCGAAACTACCACGCCAACCCGAAGCCAACATCGAACTACCACCCCCTTGTAATGCAACGCTGCACTAGTAGACATGGATGATGCCGCAATAGGGAGTTTTCCATCTCGTTTGGAAGCATTGAAAACCGATTTGGATTTAGATGCATCTGGAGAAAATCTGCTTGATCTCACCACCGGGGTTTCAGCTTTCAACCGATCAGAATATCTCCGAATAGCAAACCCAGTTTCCTTCCTTATAACCACTCCTTCAGGGCACTCGCCCTCCTGGTGATTCAACAAGCCCCAAACATAGCAAAAGTCAGCCATTCTTTCATATCGAAATTGAACCTCGATATCACTTGATGGTGTTGATACAGTGGTGCTTGCTTTCAAAGGAATCAACAAATCAATCTCAACTCGAACTCTCATGTAACAGCCCCAATTGGGATCAATATCAAGAATAGGACCAATGGCCTCTCCCACTGCAACACCAACTCTCTCATTCTGCAAACGAAGAGGCAAGTCGAAAACCCTCACCCAAAATGGACATTTGTTGAATTGGACAGATTCCGGATCTTGGATGCCATCATACTCCTTCAAAACTTACAAGGCTTTTTTCAAAGACCATGGTTAGGAGACAAACACCCTATCTTTTTCCAGCTCGTCCTCAAACTGGAACAGAAACAAACGCTTTCCCACCTCATACACCACCAAATCTTTCTCCAATTTCCACGCCTGGTGAAGCACATTCCTTATTTCCTCCATATTAATCGGCTTTTTCAGCAACACTTTCCCGATTAGACTGAACCAAACCTCACCATCTTCAGGCCCTTCGATATGATCATTATTGATAACCACCTTCTCCTTACCCTCATCTTGGAGCGATAGTTGTGAGCATATATTTGATAGTGTTCCGGCCATGGTTGATAAATAGGTGTTATGAAGGAGAAAAAGGAAGAAGAGGTGGAAGAGACAAAAAGCACAAGAATAACCAAATACAGAGTGAAGGAAAGATTGTACCAAAGCCAATAAATAAGGATCATGATAAATCCGTTCATCGTGAGTTTGAATTTGAAAAAGATATCGAAACAGAAGATGAAGATTACACAAATAAATCGGAACAACATACTCCTTACAAAAACCTGATCGGAATGGGAAGGAACAAAACCTGTACAAGGACAGAATAACACAGCCACTAGAGACTCCTAGGGGGAAAGGAAAAAAGAGAAAGAAACCTATCTGGGAAGGGAAAGAACGAGAGAAAACTGTACCCATTTTTTGCTAACATCCATTAATCATTATTAAACAAAAACTAAGTTCACTCTCTTCTTCATATGGACATTACATTTGAAGTTGTGAACACAAGAATTTTATTTTCATTTTGGGTTTTATATGGGAAAAGGGAATTCGAAATCTGTCCTCTAATAGCAACAAGTGATCGATAGAAATAGTAAGCAGCCTCTAGCCTGCAAAAGTGAAAACATCGCCGATTGTTGTGAGCAGTATGGTTTCAAATTGCGGTCGTGGCCACATCGTGTTTATCGTGGTTGCAAATATAACGGATGTCTTCTTGGTCATTGTGGTCGTGAATTATTAACAATTTCACCCAATTTAGATTAAAATGCATTACTTATAATTATAATAATCATAAATATGTTGTTTTTCATGATTTTTATAAGTGTTCATGGTACCTATTAGTTCCATTAGTATGAGAGATTATTAATAATAATTATAAAGAAATTATAAATAAAGAAACAATAATAGGAGGAAGTGAAATGAAAAATAACCCAATCCAACCCTCTCTTCTCATGAATTGAAGAATAAAAAAGTAGGGGTAGTTTGGTCATTTCATGCTTGGTAATTTTGTTATTCAAGAAAATAATTGAGGGTGTTTTTGGAACTTTACAAAAAAAATTTACCCTTCGTGGGTCCCAATCTCCACCATCAAATTTTTTTTGGATTATTTATGAAATGACCCACATACTTTTCTACATTATGCTATTTAATCCTTTACAAATTGATTTAACACTTCAACTTTATTTTTTTAAAATTTTTTGTTCTATTTGTCCGATTAAGGTAATTCAGGTGTCTATTAAAATTTAATTTCATGATCTACAACTTTCATGAAAGACTCAAAGGCCAATTTTTATGTTTCAAATAAAAAAATGCTTCTGAAATTTGGTGGTTTCAATTGTCATTCTATTTAATAATTAATATCATGCAATTTTTGATCCACATGTCCGATTAAAGTTATTCAACTTTCGATTAAAAGGTTATTGAATGATCTACGACTTTCATGAAGGCTCCAAAAGCTCAATTTGATCTACGAGTTTCATGAACGACTCAAAATGAAATTTTTATGTTTTAGAATCTCCATCAACAAATATTTTCTTATTTGGATTATTTTTCGAATGATCCTCATTTTTTTCTACTTTATACTATTTAGTCCTTTACTACTTTTATCTTTATCGATTTAATGCTTCAGCTTTATTTTTAAATTTTTTTTTCTATTTGTCCCATTAAAGTGATTCAAGTGTCTATTAAAAGGTAATTTCATGATCTACAACTTTCATGAAGGATTCAAAAGCCAATTTTGATGTTTCAATTCTAAAAAATGTTTCCGAAATTTGGTCGTTTCAATTGACGGTCTATTTAATATCATATAATTTTCAATCCACATGTCCGATTAAAGTTATTCAAAGTCGGTTAAAAGATTATTGTATGATCTACGACTTTCATGAAAGACCTGAAAGCTAAATTTTATCTACGTACGAGTTTCATGAATGGCTCAAAAGAAAATTTTTATGTTTCAAGATCTCCATCAACAAACATTTTCTTATTTGGGTTATTCATCAAATGACTCTCATATTTTTCTACTTTATACTATTTAGTCCTTTATTATTGTTAATTTCTTTTGATGATTCAACTTATTTATTTAATGATTAATCTAAATTAATATGAGATAATGATTGTTAAGTGAAGAATTAGTTTTTTAAATGTTTGATATATATAGTGTTTTCAATGTATGTTATATTGTTTCATTTGATATTTCAAAAATAGTAATGAATTGTATGAAAATTAAATTAAATTCTAAATAACAAAAGCAGAAATTGAATCTAAAACTCAAACAAAGATAAAAACATAAAACAATAGAAAATTAAAACAATACATTGCAGTCTTACATGATAAATAAATAATAAATAAAAATCCGCGGCGAAATGCGGGCATAATACTAGTTTGACATATAAATACTTGAGAAAATTATTACTTTTTTTTAGGGAGTACAAGTGAAATCTCATTACAATCCGAATAAATCTCTATATGCCAAACATCTAAATGAGAATTCAACCCAAACTAAGAAACTACCATAAGTAAACTATCTACATACCAAATACACAAATAAACAAATTACAAACTAAACTCACATTCCGTGAGACTTAAACCCAGGACCTCACGATCCAGGCACAGTGTACCTTTTGTTTGCTATTGTGGAGTTGGTATCTCATTTGCAAGCAAAAATCAAGCCAATCATGCTTTTTATAATTGAAAAAATCCCCCTCACATTTACCACTTAACAAATTGGAAAAGCAAAAAATCTCGGCTAAAAAAATTATAATTCCTTTTGCCCCGCATGGCACCACTTCCGCCTACTTTTTTTTTTAATTTTCATTCTTCTTATTAAGTTTAGCCCCAAATTTCCCAAATTAAAATTTTATTGTTATTTTATGGGTAAATTCCATAATTAATAAAATTTATTGTTATAGGGTTTTAGAAATAAAATATATAACTAATTCACTAAGTTTAGCCCAAATTAAAATTAAAATTTTATTTTAATGGTTAGAAAAATTAAAATTTGTAAAGGGTGTATTGGGACCAGTAAAGTGATAACATGTGACCTAACGTGTGATGGACACGTCAAGAGGAACCACTGTGTGGAACAAAAGGGAGGGCCATGTAGCAAAGTTCTTAGAGAAATTTAAGCTACCCACTAAACCACGACTTCCCCTTGTCTTTTCTAACTTCCTCCCCTTTATTCTTTTCTTTGTCTCTAACTCTCTTTGCTTTGTTTTCTGTCTTAAGCAGATAGCCATGAAAACATTATGTTTTTTATATTTTCTTTTTGGCAGAAAAACGGCATTAGCGTCCGTTTTTTTGCCGCAATCCACCGTTACGCCGATATATTGTGGCCGCTATGTGCGTGATTGGAATCCTCTAGTGCTATTTGATGGATATCGATATCGGGAGGGGCCACTATTGCGGTAACGGTTCGCTATTTGAAACCATGGTGAGCATAAACCACCATCCGATCCTAGAATTGGATTCTCGCAGTGAGAGTCAAAGCGAAAGCAACCAGGTTAAAAACTGTAAACAAGCCTTTTAAATGAGTATACAGATAAACAAAAGAGAAGGCCAGAAATTTTACATACCTATGATCAAGTCCAACTCAAATCATCCCACATGTTTCCCAAGACTGTAGCTCTATCTCTGACCCCTTCCCGACAGATAGTGAAAACATCCCTAAATGTTGTAGGTATATCAGTGACTCTGTCCCAGCAAACAATGAAAGCGTCTCTTACAACGTTAGCTATACCTCTAGCCTTATTCTAACAAGTAATAACAAAGTCTCTAACTCTTTCCTAACAGCCATTGAGAAAGTCCAAACACTCTCTGAGGGGTTTAAGCAGGTTATGCTCCAACCAATCTTCATATTGCTTTATCATTGCGACAGACCACATGACTAAGCCAAATAGCATGAGGTAAAGCGTATCTGGGATGGCAAAGTCTATTAAGAATTAAAACGATGTAGCTTTCATGTATTTAGAAAGTTAGAAAGATAGTTAGTATTCTGTTATTTTCTACCAATGTTAGTTAAGCTATAGTTAAGGCTAACTATCAGAGTTAGCCTCTTTTATATATAAACAAGCTAATTAATGAAAATATACTTTTTGTTGTTTTTTCATTAATTTCCTAATATGGTATTAGAGATTACTCTGACAGTTTCCGCTGCTCTCATTTTTATTTAGAATTTCCAGATTTTCTCATTTTTTTTCTTTGAAACCAAATAGGTTTTGTGGGAGCCTTTTTGTGTGATTGCAAGGCCTAGTACGGCTCGCTCTTTGGATTCAAGCCAGCCTAAATTTCCCAGAAGAGGAATTGGGTTTCGCAAGATGGAGTCCAAGAACTTTAGGAGAAATCCTCTGCCCAGGAGTGATCCGTACAGTAGAAAAAGAGTTACTTCAGCTTTTGAAGAGAAAAACTAAGGAGGATGAAAATAGAAGAATTGGAATACAAAAATGTATCTTCTTGGAGTGAAATAAGTTAGAAACTTCTCATTAATTTCAGAACTTGTGGTAACAATTTGAAAGTGGGATTTGGAAGAAAGAAGAAGGAATACAATGAGAAACATGGAATAAAAAATACAAGCTAGTGACGAGTAGAAGAAAACACTGATTTGGAGAAAACGAGACCAATTTCTTGTTGTGCATGAATGGGTGATGAATAATGTGATTCTTGAGTGTTATCTTAGGGTTCTTGTGTGTTGAAGCCTGGTTGATGATGGTTGGGTTGTACATGTGATAGATGATGATTTTCTTCAACTGGAAACCACCATTTAAACTCTCCTCTTTGCCCGATCAGGACTTCTTTTCCCAGTGGTCCGCCAACCTGGACTTCTACTGATTTTTGAATCAAATCAGAGGAATCGACATCTTTTCCCCATGTCCGAGAGAGCCTTCCGATTTGAGGATGGTAACAATGGCTCTTTCCATCTCTTGAAATTAGTCATGTTTGCCATCAAGCAAGTATCGTTATCGGCACCTCGTTTCCCTCATCAGAAGTGAGATTCCTCCAAAATCAAACTAGTCTTTTTTATTCCACTTTCTGCAGCCTCTGATTACCATTTTTGTGTTAAAGACCAGCCACCAAGCACGGTTGCCTCCTTTAAGAATGGTAATCGGGGCAGATTTCTTCCTCTTTTGTCGCCAATCCACACTTCCAATTTGTTTCCCGTCATGGGCTCGGTCCACGATTAGTCCTGTGATGAAGATTAATTAGCACTAATCTTCTGCCATAAATAGATAAATATAGAGAAATTTGAATTCAGTAAAATATTTCCCCAAGATGCTTTTTCAGTAGGGAGTTCTGACATGTCACAGTAGGAGGCTAGGATTTAGTGCTCTTTGTCTTCATGCCTTTTGGATAGTTGGTGGGGTGGCAAGGCCCCAACGTTTTATGCTTTTAGGCCTGAAAAAGATAATGAAATAGTAAGGCCCAATGTGTTATATGTGATATGGGCCATTGCTATGTGGAAGTAGGTAATATAATGGCAAGGTCCAATGTGTTACTTGTGCTATGGACCCTTGCCATGTAGAGGAGGTAACATATGTGTTATATGTACTTTGGGTTTTATCACCTTTGAGAGATTGCCCTTGTGTGACATGTGTTTAGGGACTTTGGTATAGATGCCTTTGTGTTATATATGTGCTTGAAGACTTTTGAGAGAGTTGCCCCTGTGTTATATATGTGCTTGGGGACTTTTGAGAGAGTTGCCCCTGTGTTATATATGTGCTTGGGGACTTTGGCTATTGGGTAAGAGGAATGGGCCTTTTATGTGTGTGAGGTATTTGTGGGCCCATTTACCCAATATTTGTGTGTGTGTTGTGTTGGGCCATGGAGAATATGTGTGAGTAGGAGATAATCTGGCCCAATCTTTGTGTGTGTTTGAAGAGGCTTTTGTGGACTTGGGCCCTCCCGATTTTGTCCCCTAACAGGTTTCTTTTTTCTGTTTTTCATTGATTCTTTTTTATTATTCTTTTTGCTTTAATGGCTACTTCTGTTACAAATTCAAGGCCGGAGGATCTGCCTTCGAGTCATTACTATATTCATTCTAGTGAAAATCCAACTCTGATGTTGGTTTCTGATGTTCTTACCGATCCCAATTATCACCAATGGCAACGAGCCATGAAAATGGCCCTGTTATCCAAGAACAAACTCAGATTTGTCAATGGATCTTTGCAAGCTCTAGCTCGTGATAATGCTCTATTTTTAGCTTGGGAGCGTTATCACCTGTTAGTATTAGGGTTTTTTTTCTACCAATGTTAGTTAAGCTATAGTTAAGGCTAACTGTCAGAGTTAGCTTTCTCTATATATAAACAATAAGCTAATTAATGAAAATATACTTTTTGTTGCTTTTTCATTAATTTCCTAATATGGTATTGGAGATTACTCTGACGGTTTCCACTGCTCTCATTTCTATCTAGAATTTCCAGATTTTCTCATTTTTTTCTTTAAAACCAAATAGGTTTCTTTTCTCTGTTTTTCATCGATTCTTTTTTATCTTTCTTTTTGCTTTAATGGCTACTTCTGTTACAAATTCAAGGTTGAAGGATCTGCCTTCGAGTCTTTACTATATTCATTCTAGTGAAAATCCAACTTTAGTGTAGGTTTCTGCCGTTCTTATCGATCCCAATTATCACCAATGGCAACGAGCCATGAAAATGGCCCTGTTATCCAAGAACAAACTCATATTTTTCGATGGATCTTTGCAAGCTCTAGCTCGTGATAATGCTCCATTTCCAGCTTGGGAGCGTTGTAACAATCTTGTCATTTCCTGGCTTATGCATTCGAATTCTCCTTCTATTGCACAATCAATCATCTGGTTAGATTCTTCTCATGAAATATAGAATGATCTTAAGTCACGTTTTTCACAAACGAATTCTTTTAGGATCTGTGATTTACAATTTGAGATTTACAATTTAAGGTTCTTTGACAGTTCATGAATTTTTTACAAAACTGAAAATACTATGGGATGAATTGAATATCTTGAGGCCAATTCCATATTGTTCTTGCAATCCACAATGTTCTTGTGGAATGGCTAGGAAAGTTAGGGAAATTTATGAGAATGATTAGGTTATGATTTTTGTCAAGGGGTTATTTGATCTTTATTCTAGTGTCAAGACCCAAATTTTGCTTATGGATCAATTGCCTTCTTTAAATAAAGCCTTCTCCCTTGTTATTTAACAAGAACGACCTACAGTGATCTCTACTCCTAATGTCTCTAACATTAGTGCTATGGCTGTTAAAGGCGGACCTGTGCTTACAACCAAGAAGTTTCCTATGAATTCTAAGAAGCATATGTGTGCTTTCTGTGATAGAGAGGGGCAAACTATAGATAAATGCTACAAGAAGCATGGCTATCCAACAAATTTCAACTCAAATTCAAGAAATTTCAGCAAGAAGCCACAGCATCATGCAAATGCATTTGAGTCTTTTGATGATTCCATTCATCAAACACTTTCAGATGTTTATCATAATCAAGCTGGTGGATTTCAGTTTACAAAATATCAGTATGATCAACTCGTGACCATTGCCAATTTAGTCTGTAGAAATTCATCTTCGTTAGACTATTGCCAATTTTGTCTTCTTCATCTTAATCTTTTCTATTATTAAATTAGATCTAACCTTCTCTCTTTCATCTAATCTATCCATTAGAAATATCGAAAAAAAAATTCTTTCAATAAAATCAAATCTTAATGAAATTGATAAACCCAAATAATTTTCAGACTTTGATAAAAAAAATTCATACTAAGATTCAAGCATAGAGGATGGTTCATCCAAATAGCAGTAGACACTTTGAAAAAAAAAAAAGCAATAGACATGAACCAAGACTAGGTCACAGTCGAAAAACACCAAGCAAAAGTGAATCCAGACTTTAAAACGCAGCCATATAACACTCCAAACAACCCAAAACCTAGTTTCAAACAAGAACTATTATTTGGATTGAATCCAAGTTGAGAAAAACTAACCTTAAATTTGAATAAGGGTTCTGCTATATAAATCAAAAGGACCAACTATATTAAGAAAACCCAAAAATATTGATCCTTTGGTAACCAAAATTTAAAGCCCCCTTCCTTGACCCAAAAAAAATCTTTGAGTTTTTATACTTTTTGTAGTAAAATAGATAAAAATCTAAGGCGAGAAGGATAGCCGCCTGGTGGTGATAGTGATAAAAGGAGAAAATGAAGAAGAAGAAGAAGAAGAAAATGGATATTTTGTCTTTTTACAAAAAAAAATGCTCATTACACTTGAAAAGGATAAGTACATTTATTATACCAAACAATGATATTTTTTCATATGCCACCAATCATTGATTATTTTCTTTTTCAATACACGCAACTGGAATTATCAAAAAAAAAATTTAAGGTTTGATTCTATTGATTGCATTTGGGTTTGGACCCATGCAATTTAAATTTATGTAGGTTTGGCTATATTTTTTTGGTTGGAATCTCAATTCGGTACCAAACCTTTCACTTTATTCCTAACTTAGTACCAAACCTTTTATTTCGTCCAATTTGGTACCAAAAGTTTTATAAATGAACCAATTTAATACTTTCTCAAGCATCCGTCAGAGTGTGGAAGACACACGTGTTAAATAACGCGTTAAAAAAATTTTGACTGAAGAAAAATGCCACGTGGCATTTTTAATTAATAAAAAATATTTAAAAAGTCTAATTAATTTTTTTAAAAATTTTTCTTCCTTTTATTTTCCCTTTTCTTTTTTTTTCTTTTTCCTTAGCCTTCTTTCTTCTTCAAAACAGATCCCCTCTCTCCACTAAACCCTAGTGCCACCGCTGCCTTGATCTCCCTCCGCGCCGCCGTCTTTTGCGTTGAAACTTTCCAGATCGGCTCTTTCGATCTCGCTGATCTCGAATGCGGCCATCTTTTATCCTAAATACGCCTATAACAGCCTCGATTCCAACATATCCAAATCAAGCAAACATTCCCCAATCTCCATCTTCCGCCATCGGAACAAGTTAAAACCCAAACATGTTTGTTTCTTTCTTCTTCATTTTCTTCTTGGAATTGTAATACCAGCACTCTTTCCTGGAATCCCACTTTTTTTTTCTAATAATTCATCATGATTCATGGATTTTCTTTTTGTTGCTTATAGATGGTGATCCAAACATTTGGTAACATGTTGTATTATCTTGAATCTGAATGTGTGAAATAATTCCCTTCTCCGGAAGAACTGGAATATCGAATTCTGATATCATCTAAACCACTAAAGAAATACCTTGAGGATAAAAGCTCATCATCACCTGGAGCAATCAACTTTGTCAAAGAAAAAGATTATGATGAAGATGTATGGGGAACAATATCAGTAGAACTTGCATATGATGATGAAAAAGTCAGCTGAAAAGGGAAGTTAAAAAAAAAATCATTCTGTTTACAATTCCTGTCTAATTTTTTCACCTTTTAACTTAGGTATTACAATCTGTTTGGTAGGGAGGAAATGGGAAGGAGGGAAGAGGGGCGTAAAGAAATGGGGAAGGAAGGAAACACTTCCTTTGTTTGGTAGGAGAGAAATAGAGGGGAAATGGGAGGGAAATGGACAAGCCATTAATTTCTGCAGAATTTACTTCCGCCCAAAATGGTGGGGAAAAAGGAAGCCCACTACTTCATTACCTTGAAAAGACTGCCATGTCCTGAACGCTTTGTTTGGTAGAGAGGAATGAAATAGGAAGAAAAAGAAATAGAAAGGGAAAGGAAGTCACATTTCCTCTATCATGTTTGGTAGGAAGGAAAGAAATTAGGAGAGAAATAACAAAGTAATTATTTCTCTTGTTTGGCATGCATGAAAAATGAGAGAAAAAGGAACTTTATTTTTGCAAAATGACTATTTTATTCCCTTTCTTTGTTGATTAATATTTATGTCAAATTTACTAGTTTTTACCCTCATCCACTATTTATTTAAAATTTCATTCATTAACAGTATTAAAATTTTTCATTTTTATATATATCAAAAAAAAGATTTTTCACACCTAATAGGCGGAAAATACCACGTCTGAATTAATTTGTAGCAGGTTAGAGAAATTTGTAAAAGGAAATAATTTAAAAAATGGTTTATGGTAGAAAAATTCAATTAGTTTGTGGTTTAAATTAATGGTTTAATTCAAAAATCTTGTTTTAAACCTTACAATTAATTCTTTTGAATTAATTAGTAGCAGGAAATTCGTAAAAGGAAATAATTTCATTCCGCCTGAATTAATATTTGGCCAGAATAGGGTTAGGGAAGTAAGAAACTTATTGAATTAATTTGCAAATTATTGCAAAAAAAAAATCTGCTAAGATTATGTAGCAGCCCATTTCAAAAAAAAAAAAAAAGAGTAGCAGCCGAGTTTGAAAATTTGAGAAGCCCGTACCAAAAAATAAATTGAGAAGTAAATTTGTAATTTGAAACAATATTTAAGGGCATGGCAGTCTTTTCAAGATACTGAAGCAGTGGCTTCTTTCTTTCTCTACCATTTCCGCCCAACTTTGGGCGGAAGTAAATTATGCAGAAATGGCTTGTCCAAAAAATAAATTGAGAAGTAAACTTGTAATTTGAAACAATTTTTAAGGGCATGGCAGTCTTTTCAAGATACTAAAGCAGTGGGCTTCCTTCTTCCCCATCATTTCCGCCCAACTTTGGGCGGAAGTAAGTTCTACAGAAATGGCTTGTACATTTCTCTCCTACCAAATAAAGAAAGTGTTTCCTTCCTTCCCCCATTTCTTTCCGGCCCTCTTCTTTCCTTTCCATTTCCTCCCTACCAAACAGACTGTAAAAGATGTTATTGATACAGTAGTTTTCAGTAATATGATAAAATTGGGATGGAAAATGTGATAGAATTCAGGCTTAAATGCCACTTTGCACCCTTAAATTTATATGGACTGCCATTTTGCACCCAACTTTTTTATTTTGATCACTTTGCACCCTAATGTTTTATTTTTGTTCCACTTTGCACCCTCCGTTATCGAAAATTCATTAAGTTTCGACGACGCCGTTAAAATTAAAAAAAAGAAAAGAAAATAATAAATTTTTGCCACGTCAACATGCCACGTGACATTTTTTTGTACACGTGACATGCCACGTAGGGCTCCGTGACAGGGCCGTTAGTTCACCGTAACAAAGGGTGTAATATGGAACAAAAATAAAACATTAGGCTGTGTCTTAAAGGAAGAAGTGTTATGGATATCCCAAATCTTCCCCATCTTAGCTGGAACATAAAGAAGATATTGAAGCTCAGGAGCATTGCATCACAATTCATACAAAGCAATGGTACTTGGAACTTGCCTAATGGCACTTATAAAACTTCTTTTGTTTATGACAAGTTAAGACACAAGAATGATAGAGTGAACTGGCAGAGACTGACATGGTTCTCATGTTACATTCCTAAGCACTCAATGGTAGCATGGATGACTATACAAGATAGACTACCTACTAAGGACAGATTGCTTAATTGGGGTATTCAACTAAGTTCTGCAAACTGTGTTTTATGTGGTTCACATCCTGAATCCAGAGATCACTTGTTTTCCTCTTGTGATTTTGCCAAGGAACTATGGAGAAGAGTTTTGCAGGCTTGCAACTTAAGCAGAACTATTAGAAATTGGCAGGCAGAACTACAATGGGCAATTACCAGGGTCAAAGGTAAGTCCCTCCTTACATTGATCCTAAAATTGGATTAGAATGCATTCTGTTACTTCATTTGGAAAGAGCGCAATGCAAGAGTGTTTAATAACAAGATGCAAACTGTTGATCAACTTTTTCAAGTTTTATCTGATGTAATTAGATTTAGGTTACATGGCTTTAAGCGTGTAGCTAAAGACCATATTAATCTTTTCCTTTGTAATAGTTGGTGCCTGAAACTGGATTTGGTAGTTGATGTCGACATTAACTTGACTCTTGTAACTGGTTTTGTTTGGCAGTTTTGCTGCTATTGAATAAATAAAATACACATATTTATCCCAAAAAAAGTGTACAAATGACAATCTGTATAAACTTCAGATGCAAAGTGGCATTTAAGCCATAGAATTTATATCACATACTGATACTAATTCCAACATGCCAAAAAAGAAAAAGAAATCCATCAAATTTCATTTTTGTTTTCTGTGATAGTAATCTAATGTAAGAAATCTACAGTGCATTACAGTACCTTACAAATTTGTCTAAACTTAATGTTTCAGAATTTGGAGTATCAATTGAATTTGTAAAGAAGTACTGTTAACTGCTATATACATGTGAAGTTGTTAAAACAAGAATTTTATTTTTCATTTTGGGTTTTATTTGGGAAAAGGGAATTCGAATTATGCCTTCTAACATCAACAAGTGATTGATCGAAATGGTAAGCAGCCACAGTATCAAAAATGTAAGCAGCCTCTACCCGATAAAAGTGAAAACACAAGTCAAATGCCCCGGAAAGCGTATTTGATGGGAGGGCTTAACCTTTCTCGCTCCTGACTGCAGGTTAAATTAAACTAGGGATAGCCTTGGTTTTTTTTTTTCGAAAAAAAAAACTACACTTTAACAACTACTGAATCAAATATCCAAGTCCTCAACACAAGGACTTGATTAAGTCAATGTCAACTTATTTCCAAGAATGACCTTAGCCATAATCAAAAAGCATACGTACATATGATTCCACTGTCCCAAAAGCATACTCAGAAATATTTAATGTTTGAAGGCACCTACACATAATGGTAGTACTAAATTGTCAATATGGCAATAACGAATACCTATCAAGTACCATATTTAGTTTAATCAATCTTTATCATGCCATGATCAATGTTTCCAGCTCAATGATTCCATGATCGCTGGACTTTCCCAATATAAAACCTTGAGAAATTCTTATTCTTTTCCTTGTATGGTTGGAGAATACTAATTAGAAAAAAGATTTTAAGAAATCTGCTTTATCTTGCTGCCAAAAAGAGGAATTGTAATGTTTAAAAAAGTAGAGGGTCCCTAGTCCCTACTTCATTCCTTGCTCTCCCTTGCAGCTTGACCTCTTAATTTACCCTTTTATAAGCGAATGACAAGCAATCTCTTCCCTTACCACCAAGTAAAAAAGTTGCAAAACGTGTAAAACATTTCATTCCCAAAGAGGTGGCATATAATATACTACCAATAATTAATAATGATTAAGGAATATGAACTGTTTCAGCTTCCTTACTGTCTTTGCTTGAGCACATATTCTCAATTCATTAAACCCACCATTCCTGTCTTTTCCATCTTCACAAGTTGATATATACATGCAAAAAAAAGGTAAAGAAACATCATCAAATTAAGTTGAGATATCAGAAACCGAAGAAGATGCCAAAGGAGAATTTCAAGGTGTGCCTGTGTTGGAGGAGGATATTCAAGCCAAGGGTCCTTGAGCCACCTTTGGATATTAAGAATGTGTTTTACCGTTACTCGCCGGGTGGAAACATGACCGTCGATGAATTGCTGAGGTTTCTGATTGACTACCAAGGAGAAAAGAATGCCACCAAGGAGGATGCTCAGGCCATTTTTGATAGTCTCAAGCATCTCAACATCTTCCAAAGGAGAGGCCTTCATTTAGAAGCCTTCTTTAGATATCTCCTTGGTGACCTTAACTTTGCTCACCCTCCTCAGAAGGTAATTTCTGTTTTTTATTTCCTCTTTGATCAATTTGTCATTGCTTTGATTATTAGTATAATAATGGAAAAAGCTTCAGTTGCTTTTATTAATTAAGTAGAAGAAGATGTGTTTGAATTTAGGTGCACCATGACATGAATGCTCCATTGTCACATTATTTCTTATTCACTGGCCATAACTCCTACTTGACTGGGAATCAACTCAGCAGTGCCAGTAGTATCGAACCGATTAAAAACGCTCTGCTTAGAGGTGTCAGGGTAATTGAATTGGATCTGTGGCCAAATTCCAAAGGAAATGATGTTGAAGTTCGTCATGGAGGGTATGAAAATACACTGTTTTATCAATCCATTCCATTTTAAAATACTAAGTAAATTCCTTAAAAAAAAACCTACAGGACTCTGACTTCTCCTGTGGAACTCCAAAAATGTTTGCAAGTAATTAAGGAGTATGCATTCAATAATGCTTCAGAGTATCCAGTTGTAATCACTTTTGAAGATCACTTGAATTCACATCTTCAGAGAAGAGTTGCTAAGGTGAGAGTTCAAAAGGATAGAGGCAATTAATTAATATGGAATTTATTACTACCAATACTAAACTTGAAATTTGCCCTTTTGCCATTTGTTTATAAGATGGTCACAGAAACATTTGGGGAAATGCTGTACCGTACTGAACAAGAAAATGTAGAGCAATTCCCTTCACCAGAATCATTGAAGAGAAGGGTTCTGATTTCAACCAAACCCCCCAAGGAGTACCTTGAAGGTCAGACCATAGAGTTGAAAGATAGACAAAAATATCCCAAAAGTACAGCAGGGGAAGAAGCTTCAGAGAATGACAATGGAACATCAAGAAATGATCGTCGGACTAATAGCCGGGTACTTTACAAGTTCAATTCATATAATGCTTCTGATGACCATTCCTTCATGTACTTTAATTATTCTTGTTTATCATTATTTTGGAAGCAGAATCTGCTGGATGAAGAACATATTCCGGATGAAGACGAGGAAAGGGCAGTGCCTCAATACAGGCAACTAATTGCCATACATGCAGGGAAGCTTAAAGGCGGTCTAGATAACTGGTTGAGTGATGATCCTAGGAAAGTCAGACGGCTTAGCTTGAGTGAGCAGGAGCTTGAAAGTGCTACTAAAACACATGGAACTAAAATTGTCAGGTATACCTAAACTTTAATAATAATGTCATTAAGTATAACATGCTAGATATTTCAGATTAATGAATATATGAATTGTTTGGCTAGGTTTACTCAGAGGAATTTGCTGAGGGTGTATCCTAAGGGCACTCGCCTCGACTCTTCTAATTACGATCCTTTTGTGGGATGGATGCATGGAGCTCAAATGGTTGCATTTAATATGCAGGTAAGAGTAACACCTTTTCAGGTCCAATGAGCAAACATGTATGGCTTCAATAATATTATGTTACAGGTCCATTTTTAAGGAATTTCCTTAATTTGTGCCAACAGGGACATGGAAAGCACCTGTGGACAATGCAAGGAATGTTTAGAGGCAATGGTGGATGTGGTTATGTGAAAAAACCCGACTTTTTGTTGAACAGGGATGAGATTTTTAATCCAAATGCAGAATTAAATGTCAAGACTGTTTTAACAGTGGGTCGAATCCATTTTGCTCTACTTTTCAACTGCATCATTGGGTTATTTCTTCAGCTGAAACTTTGAAAATCCTTTTTTTAATGTTTACAGGTAAAAGTTTACCTTGGGGAAGGCTGGCATCAGGATTTCCACCATACCGCCTTTGATCGCTATTCGCCACCAGATTTCTACACCAAAGTGAGATTATTAAATTCTTATATATATATATATATATATATATATATATATATACTATATAAGTCTAAACTTTAAAACCATTGACCTGTAATATCTAAAATAACCTTTTTAATTTCAAAAGTTTAGTATCATTTAAAGGGTAAACATGTATTTATTAAATTAAACTTTTATAAGTCTAAACTTCAAAACCATTGACCTGTAATATCTAAAATAACCTCTTTAATTTTAAAAGTTTAGTATCATTTAAAGGGTAAACATGTATTTATCAAATTAAACTTTTAAGGTTCAATATGTAATTTCATTTATCAATTAAATTAAATATATTATTATATTAAAATTTATAATTTCTTTTACCGCACCCTTATTTCAATTAATTTTTAATTCCTATGTAATATATATAATAACTAAAATACTTACATTAATTAAATGTAAGACTATAATAACTGAAATATTTACATTAATTAAATTCTTAGGTATTTTTTTTAATTCAAATTCTTAGGTATTTGTGCAAACGTATTGACTAAAAAGAAATATTGTTTTGTTGGCAAAAAAAAAAAGAAATATTATTTCCTTGATAATAAATAAATCGGGTCTTAATATCTTTTATAATTTTGAAATTTTGTTTGACATTGATCTAATTTAATTTAATAAATCAACCACTAATGTTCAACTAATTTTTTTTTGGTATACTTCTATATATATAATAGTAATGTGTTGTATCTTATTCACTACAACTTTGTTAGTAATCTTAGACTTAAAAAATTAATAACATTTACCATTAATAAATAAATCGGATCTTTAATATCTTTTATAATTTTGAAATTTTGTTTGACATTGATTTAATTTAATTTAATAAATCAACCACTAATGTTCAACTACTTTTTTTTGGTATAGTTTTATATATAATAATAATAATGTGTTGTATCTTATTCACTACAACTTTGTTAGTATTTTTAGACTTAAAAAGTTAATAACATTCACCATTGATAAAGTTATTAAGCATGTAAGGTTGCTACATTTCTTGATATAATACTATAGTTTAGCTTTCTAATTAGTAAGCATAAATGAAAATTTTGATAACCAAAATTGCTAAGAATGTAAGGTTATTAAATTAGTTGAAAGTTTGATCTAATTTAATTTAATAAATCAACCACTAATGCTCAACTAAGTTTTTTTGGTATAGTTCTATATAT